>CANNZV010004223.1:0-45194 GCA_947561585.1 Caprella mutica
TGCCGAAGCCCGGGCGCGAGAGCAGCATTTTGGCCGGCGAGGCTTCGAGGCGCTAGACCGGCTCGAGGGCGCGTACCGTGACATCAATACGCCGTCGCAATCCGATTTACTCGGAGGAAACGCGGACCCCACGAGCCAGATGGCAGGGGGCGGAGACCGTCAGGCTATCGCAGCGCAGCGCGAAGCACTCCGGCGCATGGGGAACGTGGCCCGCGACGGCTACACGGCCGAAGATCGCGCGATGATGATGCAAGCCCGCGGTCAGTCTGCGGCGTACGAGCAGCAACAGCGGCAGGCGCTCGCCCAGCAAATGGCGCTCCGCGGAATGAGCGGAAGTGGCGCCGGCATGGCCCAAGCTATCCAGGCGCAGCAATCGGGCGCAAACCGGATGTCTGACATGACGCTCCAAACCGAAGCAAACGCCCAGCGGCGGGCGCTGCAGGCCATGGGCGCGCAATCTCAGATGGGCGCACAGCTTCGCGGCGATGATATGCGCGAGCGGTCCTATCTCGACTCGTTCAACCAGTGGGCTCTCGATCGCAAGGGCTCCGCGGCACAACAGGGGTTCCAAAACGAGATGGGCCGCATCGCCGGTCAGTCCGCCAATGAGGAAACTGCGTACCGGATCCTACAGGCTGAGCGACTCCGGGAGGAGGCGAAGGCCGATGGTGCCGATCCTCTGGAGACCGCGAATGCTATTGCTGGCATCGTGGGCAGCGCAGCGAGTGCAGTCACATGATCACCGCAGCACAGGAAGAGGAAGAGCGCCGGCAACTCGAAGCGCTTCGCGGCACTGGCGGGGACATTCTCGGGGAAGTCTCCCAAAGGCTCGCGGAGCGCGACGATTCGGCGCCGTCGATGGTGACAATCAACATGGATGAATTCCAGTTTGGCGATGACGTCGAACCGGAGACGATCGAGCCAGCGTCCGCGCCCTCGGGGCTTCGCGGGCGACTAGAGGCCGCGGAGCGTCAGCACGCGGAACTTGACGCGGCGCTCTCGGATTCGTCCCGTGGGAGCGGCGCCCACCTTACGGCCGGCAAGATCGAGGCGATGAATGCGATGGCGGAATCGCCAGGTGTCGAGCCGGAATCCGCCCCGGCGCCCGATCCTGTTCAAATGCAGGCGCGACCCGAGCATCAAACGGATGTCGCGGCGGCGCTGGGTGCCCCGCCACGCGGCCACAGCCGAACTTTCTCCGAGAGCCGCTCCCCCATGGGCGTGAGGCCGTCGGATGAGGAGGCGCTCCGTCACTCCGGCGATGGAGACATCGCGGCAGCGGTCCGCAATTTGACCCATAGGCCGGCAGCGCAGACTCCCGCACGCGTCCGAAAGGGGCCCGAGGGTCCTGAGCCGGTGAATCTTGAACGGGAGCAACTTGACTCAGCGCGCCGCGCGGACCGTATTCGAGCGGCTGTGCGTGGCATTCTGGGCGCGGGTGGTGCCGCGGCGTCGATCGGGATGCTCGCGAACGGAAGCCGCATGGCGGCCGCGCCCGCTGCGATGGCGGGCTTGCTTGGGCAGGCGATCGGGGCGACTCCGAGTCGCGAAAGTCAGGCGCTGCAGGACATCCGGCTCTCCCGCGGCCAGGAAGATCGACAGCGGCGCGCGCAAAGCGACATGCGCGACGATGCTAGGCAAAAAGGCCAAGACGCACGCCAGATGCGTGCGGACGGACTCCGCGAAAACGCGCTAGAACTCCGAGCGGAGGAAAGCGCCGCACGACTTCAGCGAATGGCGCGACAAGACGAGATCGCGGCGCAGGACTCCGACGTTAACCGCGCGTATCGCCAGGCGCAGACCGGGCGGATGACAGAGACGACCGAAGGCGCCCGCATGGAACGCGAGCTTGGTCAGCGCGTTCGTGACCCCGATTCGCGCGAGTCGCAATCGGCGCAAGCCGCGATCATCGCGGATCGCGAAGCGCTCGGGCTCGATCTATCAGAGGACCAGATTCGCACCATGAGCGCAGCAGAACTCACGCCGTATATCCAGGCATCGGCACGGCTTCACGGCCACCGGCGCGGGGGACGTCGGAGCGGTGGCGGTGGCGGCAACGGATCCGGTCAGTCGCGAGCCGATCTAGAGTCTGTTCTCATTGGGCGCGGATACGACGCTGCGGCCGTGCGCGGGATGTCTACGCGCGACCTTCGCCGGGAGATGCGGCAAGCCAGCCGACCGAGCGAAGCGCCGCAGGAGGGGCCAGATCCCGAGAGAGAGCTTCTTCGCGGAGTGTTCGCGGGGGTGCCAATCTCCGACGGGGAGCGCGCGAAATTTAGAGCGGGCTACAGTCGGCTAGGCCAGTACGCGGGGCACCTCCGGCGAATCAGCGCGGCAGCAAACCGTTACCAGGGCGCTAGCGTTCTCGGTTCGCAAGCGAGGCGAGAAATTGAGCCAACCTTGACGCTTTTGGCTAGTATGGTTGCCGACCTTGGCGGAATGGGGACGATTAATGATAACGAGGTTCCTCGCATCAACGCTGCGCTCCCGAACCCGTCAGATCTGGAACAGATGACATTTGGCAGCTTTCAGGCCGCGATGCGGTCATGGGCCGCCGCTCTCAGGGACAACGCGAGCGCCTCTTTTGAGACGTACGGCCTCGAAGGCTCGCAGGCTGCGCAAGCGCTTCAGAGGCTTCGGATTCCGGGCTTCTCCGGCCGCGCGGAGAGCGGCGACGGTCAGCGCCCGCGACAGCCCGCCGCACCTCGGTACCGGATCACGCACGGATCGAACGAGACGACGCGCACGCTCACACTGGCGCAAGTTGAGCGGCTCCGAGAGCGCGGCGCGGAGGTTACTCCGCTATGAGCCGCATTCGCCCAGATGGCACCATCGACACCGTCGACGAAAACGGGGATCCCGTGATCGAGATGGCACCTCTTGATATCGAGGGCGACCCTGACACGGTCTTTATTGATCCCGAGGGATACACGCCAGCGGAGCCGGAGCCGGTCCCGATGCCCGTGGTCACACCTCCCGACCCTGAGGACCCGGACGCGTCGCTATGGGATCAACTGGTACAAGCCGCATCATCCGCGCCGTCTGATAACGGCGTCTACGGGACCGAGGCCGCGGGACTCGGGCTTGTGAATGGATTGACGTTTGGTCTTTTTGATGAGGCCGCCGCCGGGGTCGCGTCCCTGGTCGGGGATCGGGGGTATGAAGAGATCCGCGATTCGGCGCGGGATATCAGCGGGCGCGCTGCGCAGGCGTCCCCCGGGATGTCCGTAGCAGGCAATGTCGCGGGCGGACTTTTGACGGGGAGCGCGATTCCCGTAGCGTCGCAAGCCATTACGGCGACCGGCGCGGGCGGCACGGCTCTCAGGGCAGGGGCGAATCTCCTGCAGGGCGCAGCCGAGGGCGCCGTTGCGGGCTATGGTGAATCGAACCGCGAGGGAGTGGAGGCGCTAGAGGACGCGGGCGCGGGCGCAGCGCTTGGCGGCGCGTTTGGCGTCGCGGTTCCCGCCGCGATTCATGGCATCGGAGCGGCAGCCCAGGGCGTTCGCCGCGTTGCCGATGCGGGGCGCAGGACCGAGGCGGATTCAAGGCGGCTTATCGAACTTATTACCGAGCAAGAAGCGCTCGGGCATGCGATCATCGAGGGTGAAGGCATCCGCTTAAAGCCGCAGGCTGCCCGTGCGCTATTCGCAGAAGCGCCGCCAGCTGACGGCGGCCGGCTGGCCGGGCAGGCGGGAGCAAGGTTGCTCTCGGGCTTTCGGAGCCTTGCCGAAAGCATCGCCGTGGACAACGCCGCCGGGACTAGCGGGCGCACGGCCGCACGCAACGCGAGACGCTCTCTTGAGGCTCTCGAAACGCAGTTTTCGGATGCCATCGCCCGAGGTGATATCGGCGAGGCGTTCACGATTTTGGACGAATCCAAGCGAGTGCTCGGGAGAGCGCAGCGCCGGGCGGGTCGCGGAGAAAACCGAGATCGAGGGGCGCGCGATGACTTTCGCAATGCTTATCGCGCGATGCAATCCATGCTCGAAAACGACCAGGCATGGGGCGGCATGAGTGAAATCCAGCGGCGCACCAATCCGCTTTGGTCAGAGGCGATCCGCGCTCGCGAACCCTTTGGCCGGTACCTTGATCGGCAATCCGGCATTGCCGGGGAGGACGCATTCGATACCGTTGCTCGCGCACATCCAGGGCGCGTAGATAGCGCCGCGCGCGGACTAGGGAGCAATGCGCAGCTGTACGCCGCGGATGATATCACGAGGGCGGCGCGCTCTCGTGCGGATCTCGCAGAGGGGCTCCGCGATACGTACCATATGGACGGCGGGCGATTTGATGACCAGATCGACGCGCTGGGCGCCGGCGCGGATGAGATCGACCAGGTGATCGAGCGACTGGGCGGGCGCAGGATTATCGAGCGAGTGATCCAATCCAGGCCCGGCGTTAGCGCCATTCTTCAAGAAGGCGGCGATGCGGTTGGGGACCTCGGATTGCGAGTTAGCGGCGCGGCAAATAGCGCGGTGCGCGGATCGGGCGCCGCTGCGGGTGAGGGCTTGCGCAGGGCCACTCCGCTTATGCAGCGAGAAGATCGCCCAGATGCCGGCGCGACGGGGCCGGAGCCCCTAGACCCGTGGCTTGAGGAGTTGCTCGCCGAACCCGCGAACGCGCCCACAGATGAGCCTCTAGATCCATGGCTCGAAGAACTTTTGCAGGAGCCTGAATAATGCCTACGACGATCCCTTCAGATACCGACGTCACAACGTCGACGATTGACGAGCTGCCCGAGCGCGCTACCCCGGTCGGAACCGACACGCTCTATCTCAAAACGGCCGCCGGCGCGGACCATTTCGCGACGCTGACCAATTTGAGCACCATCGCCCAGGGCGTCGCAGCCCTCGACGCGACCACGAAAGCGAACGCGGCGCAGTCGGCCGCAGAGGCAACGGCCGCGGCGGCGCTTGCCGCCCACGTCTTCACTCCGCGCGTGGTCGTCGTTACCGGAACCGGCGTTACGTTGAGCGATGCATCTCACTCCGGCGCGCTCATCATCTGCACAAGCGCAAGCGCGGTCACCGTGACTATTGACGATGGTCTCCCGGCGGATTTCATGTGCCAGATCCGGCAGGAAGGCGCGGGCGCGGTGAGCTTCTCAACGGCTGGAGCGGTCGTGCTCCGCGTCCCGGCCGCCTTTGCCAATCCGCCATCCATCGTTGAGCAGTACGCGAGCGCGCTCGTGTCGAAAGGCGATGCAACGAATGACGTTGTGATCGACGGCGGGCTAACGGCGGCATGAGTCTGCTACTCGCCAGGAACGTTCTCACGTCCCGACGCCGTGGCGGCGGCGCAGTGGATGAGCCCGACGTGATCTTTCCGTCCTCCATGCTCTACTGGGGGCGCGGGGGCGACTGGACGCTTGGCGGCTCCGATGTCGAGCGGCTTACTGATCTGAGCGGCAACGCGAAACATCTCGACGATGAGGGCAATCCGCCGTCAACGGCCACGCTGGGCGGACAGGACGCGGCGAGTTTTGACGGGGTAAACGAGTACCTCTCCACCGAAGTTGCGCGCCGCATTTCATGGCCCGCACACGGCAGGCTCGCGATGATTGCTATCGCCCGGATCGACACTGCGTCGGGTGACAAAATGCTGATGCAGGGGTCCGTTTCGAATATGGAGCTACGCCAAACCGCGGGCGGCGGCGGCGCGATGCTCTGGCGCTATGGGTCCACATCCGTAGTCAGCTCGACGACTGTTACAGGCGGCATTCACGTGTTCGAAGCGTCACACGACGGGACGGATGCACGGTTCTATTTGGACGGCGCGCTCGATGCAAACGCCGTGGCGACAGCTACGGCGTTTGGGCTTCAAGAGGCGTCAATTGGTGCCCGCGCATCGGGAACGCTCCCCTGCAATTGCACGATCGCGGAAGTTATCTGGCTCAACGAATTTCCAACCACATCACAGCGCGCAGACTTTCAGGCCTACGCGGCCAACCGTTACGGAATCTAAAAAAATGAAATACGAAGAACAATCCATCCGAATGAAAAGCCGTGAGTTCCGCGCTCGCGTAAAAATGGCCGTTACCGAAGCGTGCGCAGATATCGTTATGACGCCCGTGGATGCCGCGGTGGAACCGATCAAAATGGGCGACGCTGTCATTTGGGACGGCCGCGAGACTCTCGATCCTGAAACCGAAAGCTATCCAGTCGAGCGGGAGCGCCGCATCCAAATCGCGCGTCAGGCGCATGGCTGGCTGCAGCGCATCGACCGCCCGGATGCGCTCGACACGGCGTCGCGACTCGCGGCTTCGGCGCTGTCGAAAGTGCCTGATGAGGATCTCTCGGATGAGTTGCTCTTCGCTACGATCATGCGCGGTTTTATCGTGCTCATGACGCCGATCGGATGAGCGAAGGCGACGTCACGACGCCGGGGATCCCGGCCAGCGCCCGCGACCGGCAAAGGCGCTCGCGCGAGTCGGTCCGGCTCCGCGCGCATTCTCTCGTGAGCGACGTCTGCGAGGCGATGCAATCTCGCGGCGTCATCCTCGACATCGAGACGAGAGACGAGCTCCGCGGCATGCTCGACGATGCGATTGTGCGCACGCTGCGCCAAGCTCATTGCGAAGCTGCGCCGCTCATCGCGTCCCTCAGTTCTGAGCTAGCGGAGGAGCGGGCTAGACGGATCCGAGCGGAGAGCGACCGGCTTTCGCTAGCTCTGGAGCGCTCGGAAAAGGGGTTCACGTGATCGGCATCCTCACGCTCGCGGTCGTCGTCGTGAACTTCGTGATTTTGATGATCACGGTCGCCGTCTCACGGATGTATCTCCGCGATCGAGTGGCGCTCTCAGACGCGGCAGAGCAGACGCTCGCGCGCGACTCGCGGGGCGATTGGCTGGCTACGGCGGCGACTCCTCCGACGCGTGCGCAGGTGAAGACTCTTCGGGAGCTCTCGCGGATCAGTGGCGACTTCTCATCCCCCGATCGCGGCCTCGCGATCGCGAAAGGCGGCGCGATCGTTTGGTCTGATGGGTACTACGAAAAGTGCCTCGGGCTACCGGCCGGCGCGCTCCACGGATTCGGTTGGCGCGACCACATGACGGAAGAATCTATTCGGCGCGTGAGCGAGGAAATCGACGAAAACGCGGCGGAGCATGAATACACGCTCCGGCACGCCGATGGGCATGTCGTCGCGGTTCGGTTCCAGTGGCAACGCGACGGCTCACTGGGCGATGATCTGACCCCATGCGTTGTGATCGGCCCGTCTGCCCGCGAGACCGCGGCAGAGTCGCGCGAATCTCTCCGCGAGATTGCCGGCCGCATGGAGCAGCTTTTGGAGCAGCCCGATGGATAGCACCGCCATCGCTGCGATCGGCAGTGCGGCCGCGACGTTTATCGTCGCGATCATGACGTGGGTTTGGAAGGCGGCTCGGGAGAAGCCCGCGCCCCCAGTTCAGCCCACACCGGCCCCGCAGGTTCGGGAGGACTCGGGACGGATTGGCATCGATGACCCGCTGACCGGCCGGCACTTCGCCCAGTCCGCGCGCTCACAAGGCCGCGTCGAGCAGCTCGTAGAGCACGCGGTTGAATCCATCCATTCGATCGCTCGAGGGATCGGAGCGACAGAGGCGCAAATCGCCCAGCTCGCGACTACCTCAGAGTCGATCATCGCGACGGAGGAGGCTGTCCGGCAGATCTCCCGCGTCGTGACGCAGCTACACAAAAATCAACGCGCCCATCTTGGGAAGCTCGAGAGTGAGCTTGTCGAGATCCGGCGCCTACTCTCAGACGAGGGGGAAAAATGAACTGGATTGCAGAGCATTGGGCGGAGTTATCCGCCGCGGGAACGGCGCTATATGCGTTCGTTTCGATCGTCATTGGGCTCACGCCGTCGACGGAGGATGACGCATGGCTCCGGCGAATGGCGGAGCGACTGAGCTTCCTTCGGCCGTCGAATGTGCCCGGCTCGCGGGTTTCCGCGCCAGGCCGCACGCCTCGGGAGACGTCGGCGAACGGCGCTCCGATCTTGCCGATTCTCATGCTGGCCTTCGCGGTCTCGGGATGCGGAGCAAACGCTCTGCGTCAGCACTCGACGGCCGCCAGATTCACCCGCGGCGGCCTGAACGTCGCGGCGGACGCTATCGAGACCGCATGCTCTCCCGTCGCCTCTCGACGGATGCGGATGGACGGTGCGACGCCGGAAGATCACGAGGCTCACGTTACAGCGTGCGAGCGCGCGGCAGAGTCGCAGCATGACGCGGTGGTCGCATGGAGCCGGTGGGTCGACGTCGCGTTGACCGCAGCCGAGGGACACGATTTCGATGCGTCTTTGGCGCTCAGTCACGCGCTCGCACTCGTGCCGCTCTATCGCGAGATTTCGGAAACACTCGCTGCGTGGGACGTCGAAATCCCGGCGCTACCGTCGCTACTCGGAGGTGAGCAATGAGCACCGCGAGCGGATGGGAAATCGCGACTCGGATCGCCATCCAGGCGCTGAGCGAGGCGATTGATACGGCGGATGAGCACCGGCGCGAGAGTCTCGCAGATGTGCGCGACCAGCTCCGAACGCTGCTCGCGAATCCACCGCGAAAGGCAGTGGTCGACCGGGGGGCGATGCAAGCCGCGTATGAGAATGCGGAGAGCGAGTGAGCGACTTAGGCATCTTTGAGCGTCTTCTGCCCGAAGGTGTCGCGGTCTACGACATCTCGGAAGCGCTCCCAATACACAAGCGGAAGCGCTACAAGCGCCGGCCACTCTCCGCGATTGACATGGCCTTTGTGCACCACTCGGGTAAGCTCGGGCGCGCCGGTCTCGCCGGAGCGCTAGCATCCGCGCGATACGCCATTCGTGAGCCTTCGCCCGGCAAAAAGAAAACCGTTTTCCCGGGGCTCGCGTACCACTACTGGATCCCCCACGCGGACCTTTTCGACGATGCGGGACATCGCGTCATCTTCCGCGGAAACGCAGACGAAACGCGAGCGTGGCACACCGGGCGGAAGGCGAATGACCGCGGGATCGGGGTATGCCTTCAAGGCAACTCGACGCGCCGCCCGCTTTCGCCCCATCAGCTAGCGTGCCTCCCGGCGCTCCTGTGCGACCTTCGCGGCGAGTACGATCTAGGCATCGGCCGTCACTCGGACGCGAAGCGATACGGCGCGAGGAAGGACAAGCCGGCGTGTCCCGGCGCCGGCGCAGAGCATTGGCTCGATGGATACATCGCGGCCGGAGGGTGCCCGTGCCATCCGCTCGTCTAGCGCTCCTACTCCTAGCGCTCTCGTGCGCGCGAAGCTCCGAGACGACGCCAGAGCCGAGCGATGACGATATGGCGGCGATCGGCGCGAGTATTGCCGCCTGGCAGGACTCCGGGATCGGCTACCCCCTCCAATGCACGGAGCAACTCCAATCGCTCACCGTGCAAAGCTCCGAACGGTGGTGCGCGGCCCGATTCGCGGGCTGTTTCGTCGCTCGCAACGGCGATGCGTTCAACCGCTCGCGCGGACCGATCATCGCCGTTGACCCTGAGGCGGGCCGCTACATGCGCGCTCGCATCGTCGCTCACGAAACACTGCACTGGCTCGGCTCCTGCGCTCGGACGCAGTGGGGCGCGGACGCGTACCATGCGGACCCGCGCGTTTGGGGGAATGATGGCGATGGGGTGGAGGCTACCCAGCGTCGTGAGGTGCGGCGGCTATTTGCGCCCTAGCATCGGCCCACCGTCACCCCGCGCCCCCATCGCCACGCGACGGCAGCGGGCGGCGGACAAGTCGATCTTCGATTAGTTCGCTCGCCAGCGTGTAATCATAGCTCAGGTAGTCCGCTGCTTCCTGCAAAGCCTCCTGTCGTATCAGCGCACACATCGCGATCGCCTTGACGGCGCGGGCGAAGCGGCGGATGCGCCCTTCCTCCCCCATTTGCGCATAGAACTCGCGGCACATGTACGATCCGCACCATGCGCACATAGCCGAGCCGGATGTACGCCTGACCTTGACAGCCTTAACGCCGCACTTGGGGCACGGCGTCGAACCTAGTTTGTAAAGAACGCTCACCGCTCCCCCTCTCCGCCGCGTGTGCGGACGCTCATGTTCGCCCACTTTTGACACGCGTTGGCACGCGCCCGAAAAACCTAGTCCCCCGCTGAACATTCGAACGGTTTCGTAAACCGTAGGTCGTCGGTTCAAGTCCGATGGGTGGCTCTAATAAAGTCAAAGACTTAAGCGCCACCCTGCGGGGTGGCGTTTTCGTCGCTGCCAAGTTTGCTGCCAAAATATCAACCATGATTGGCCCCTAGGATCCACCCCACGGATGGGTTCTCGATCCCAAACTCCAGCGCGCAATCATGGATCGCCTTGCCGATCGCGGAGTCCGGCCGGTCGACGGTGATCCCTTCGGTCGGGCGGGCGTAGGCGCGATGCTGCGCAACGCGATCATGCGTGACCATGAGCAACATCTGATCCTCGAACTCCCAACAATAGTGGCCAGCGTACTCGGCCACCAGCTTACATTCGTGACGTTCTGCGATCTCTAGATATCGCTGTGGCCACTCACCCGCGCTTTCAAGCGCTTCTCTTTCGTCATCGCCAAGATGCTCAAAGATCGCCGGACCGATGATCGCGCCAAAAGTCAGTGTCGCGTTTGTGTTGTATCCCATTTCTCACTCTCTCCGTTGCTTCGGCGTTTTCGTCGCTGCCAAGTTTGCTGCCAAAATCTCACCCATAGCTGGCCCCCAGGATCCACCCAACGCACGGCGTTTTGACGCCGAACTCCAGCGCGCAATCGTGGATCGCTTTCCCTATGGGTGCGCTCAGGGCATGGATGGGAATGCCATCCGTTAAGTCGCCATAGCACTCGTGTCGCGGCGCGCGCTCATGCGTGATCACCAGAACCGCGCTATCCTCTGCGTCCCATCGCTGATCGCCAATGCGCTCAACGGCTAGCTCGCAGCCGAACTTTTTTGCGATCTCAACGTATCGATCCGGCCAAACGCCCCCATCAAAAAGGTCCTCGTGCTCTTCGTCGGTGAGCCGCTCCGCAACCTCATCGCCGACGACCTGGCCATATACCAGCGTTGCACCTGCGTTAAATCCCATTTTCACTCTCCCTTTTTCGCTGGTGCGGAATTGACTCGCCATCGCAAGGCCTTTCGATGGCGGTGGGGCGCCCCTTCTCCCGAAGGCTATTCCATGGCTCGCTGTCAGCGTCACTCATCGCCCAGAGGCAGGCAAGCGCGGTTATGGCCAGAACAATCACTCCTCCTCCCCTCGACCAAGCGAGGGCGCATCATCGAAGACCCACGACTCTAGAAGTCTCAGTAGCTCGGGCTTAATTGTGTTGTTTTTAGGCTCGGGGACACACTCACCGGTCTCCACTTTTTCACTCATTCTCTCACTCATTCTCTCACTCACTCTCCCCCTTGCGCGTCAGTTTTAGCCCGATCGCCCGCTGGTTTAATTCGAAGCTCTCGGAGCAAATACCCCATGCCTTCGGCCGTTCCCCCATGGAACAAATCAAACGGGCTGTGACCGGCTACTTTTGCGTTCGCGGCCCTCGCGATTTTGTCTGCTGCCGCTCGAATCTCGGACTCGGAAAACGTTCGCTCTTCATTCATTTCATTCTCTCCATTGCGCTTCAGTTTCAGCCTGAATCCGTGCCAGCGCTGACGGCACAAGATGGGCATATCTTTCGGTCAAACGAATCGTCGAGTGACCGAGAAAGTTTCGGAGGTCTTCGAGCGACCATGGCCGCCCCCACGTCCCCGATGCGAGGTGACTCGCGCACGTATGGCGCAGGTCGTGAAAAGTCACATGATGCCCGCGGTCGCAGACGCGCGGGGCATAGGTGCGCTTCCAGCCCGCATCGAATCCTTTCGCGTGCTGAGCGCCCGACGCCTGGGCGAATACGAAGTCACGGCCCGCGCACATCTTCGCGCGAGCTCGCTGCATCTTTCGCCATCCGGCGAGCAAACTCCGCACCGGCGGGAGCATGACGATCTCGCGCGGCCTGCCGCCCTTCGTAGGCTTGAGACCCCACTGGTGTCGCACGTTGATCCGCCCGCGCTTGATGTCGACGTCCTGCCAGCGAAGGCCGAAGATCTCGCCCTGTCGCATCGCGCTATAGATCGCGAACCGAAACACCGTGCGCGCCTTCGCGCTCTCGATCGCGTCGATGCGCGCGATCTCGTGTTCTCGGAGGAAAGTCCAGCCGTCTTCGGTCGACGTGACCAGCGCGCGGGGGATCCCCACGCCGGCCGATGGCGTCGCTTTGATGATGCCTGCGTCCGCTGCAGCGCGGAAAGCGCCGGTCAGCATGTAGAGCGCATTTTTGAGCGTCGACGTCGAGAGCGCGTCGCCGGTGCGTGCGCTCTTCTTTGTCAGCATGCCATCCAGCCACGCGCGGACGTGCGACGTCTTCACGCTTCGGATCGGCATTGCGGCGAGTGGCGTTCCCGTCACGTGCGTTTTCCATCGTCCCGCGTGACTCTCGCGGTAGCCTTGCGCCTCGCGCGCCTTGAGCCATCGCTGTCCCCACGCTTCCACCGTGAGCTTCGCCGGGCGCTTCTTCGCAGTGAGCTGGCGCGCGACTTCTGCCGCTGCGATCTGCGCGTCTGCGATCGTGGGATACACGTCAAAACTTCGATGCTCGCCGTCTATCATGCCGCGGAGGCGGTAGGCGATGACGCCAGAGCGTCGACGGTAGACGGTGATATGTCCCCATGGGGATGGGATTTTGGTCATGCGGACCTCAGAATTGCGCGACCCACCACGCGCGCTACCATAGGCACAACTGCGTTTCCCAGTGCCGCCAATCGGGCACTGTCCATTGCTCGGGAAACCCCATCGTCCACTCGCACCATGCCGGGGCGAGTGGACCACCCATCGACTTTGCCTTGGTCCATAAGCTCGGCGTCCCGGCGGATGGCCGCTCGCGTTCGCCACCCCGGCCATTGATTCCATTCTGGCTCGAACCGTAGGGGCTCGCGGTTGGCGTCGGATGCCTTCCACGCGACCAGGAAGAGCCGATCTCTTTCGTGGTGCGCGCCGACGGAGGAAGCCGGGATACAATCCCACTTCGCATCATACCCGAGCGCGGCCAGGTCCCGGAGAACGGTTCCGAGACCGTTTGAGCGGAGCGCGGGCACGTTTTCAACCACGACCCACAAGGGCCCAACTTCGCCAACGTGTCGCGCAAATTCGCCCCACAATCCCGATCTCGCACCATCAAGCCCTCTACCTTTTCCTGCCTTACTCAGATCCTGGCACGGGAACCCGCCGCAAATCAGATCGACGCGTGGCAGATTTTTGACGCCACGGACATCGGTATGCCTTTGCGCGCCTGGCCAATGCGTCGCGAGGACCGCGCGGCAAAATCGATCCCTCTCCACTTGCCAAATTGTGGGGCCTAGCCCCGCTTGCTCGAGCCCGAGCTCTAGTCCTCCGATGCCGGAGAACAGCGATCCGATCGTGAGCGTCATCCCGTGCGATCCAATTTCCGCGCGACTTTCCGCGCCGTCTCTGCGCTCGCGCGCGGGATTGTTACAGGCTCGTCTAGCTGCCTGCGCACGTCATCGATGATCGCGCTCTGCAGAGGTGGGCTCGTGACTCCCCATTTCTCCAGCGCACGGCGCACGGCCGCTTGGGTGCGCTCCCATTGTGTGGGGTCGGTCATTCCGACTCCCCGCGAAGCTGACGCATGAGATCCGGCGTCATAAGCCACCGGCCCGTCTCGGGGTCGCGGCCCGCTATCCAGTCATGGGCGCCGAGATACTCTCGGCCACGTTTCCACAACTTCGCCACGGTCTCCCCCGTGCGCTTCTGCCATGCGTGAATGAGCTCGTGAAATTCCGCGTTGCTCACCGTTTCCGGTGCGTGCGGTGAGTCGGGTAGCCCTTCGACTCCACCTTTGTAACCGTCGATCCACGCGCGGAGTTTGCGCACCTCGCGCTTGAGCGCGTCGATCTCTTCGTCCTTCGCATCGGTCACAGTGTCACCTCATCCGTGAGTCGCGCGAGCACGTCGCGTTCCACCAGCTTAAGCCGCGGCCCACTCCACTCCCCGTCGGTGTACTCCAGCGGGATGTGCCATTCGCGCCGCATCTTTTTTGCGAGAACGACTGTCACGGATTCCCCGCGCCGCTGGGCGATGGTCACCCGGTACCGCGAGCCGCCGCCCGACCTGACGCATAGCCCTGAAAGGCTCGCAATGTTCACTGCGCTATCAAGCATCCGCCACCTCGGTTCCTGACGCTTGCGCGACTGCGAGCGCGAATTTCTTGGCTACGTGGTCGCGCACGAACGCCGCCTCATCCCCTTCGATCACATCGATCGAGCGCCATCCGCACGTGGCGAACCGCTGACCAGCGTACCAAACCATCACGCCGCCCAGAATCGTGCGCGCGCGCGGAGTGATCCCGATTAAGACATCAGCATCCAGGATTCCCGCTTCCGCATCGGGCGATGGCGCGAAATCGATGCTCACGAGCTCGTAGGTCGCTCCCATGGCGACCGCGTCACCCACGAGAGCTTCGATCGCGGAAACGCGGTGGCGGATTAGTTCCGAAACGTGGCCATTGATGGCCTGCTCTTCTGCGCTACTCAAAACGGGGGCTCATCGTCGCCATAGTCCCCGCCGAATCCGCCGCCGGACTGGCCGCCCGAGCCGCCGCCGAATCCGCCGCCGGACTGGCCGCCGTCACGCTTACTCCCGAGGAAAAGGAGATGCGTCCCGCGGATATCGGTCGCGTAGCCCTTCGTTCCATCGTCTTTGTCCCAGGTGCGGTACTGAATCGATCCCTCGACATAGACGGTCTCCCCCTTCGAAAGAACCTTGTTGAGCCCTTCCGCGCGCTTCCCCCAGAAAATGACGTTATGCCATTCCGTTCGTTCCTGACGCTCGCCGCTCTTGGTGACGTATCGCTCCGTTGTCGCGAGCCGGATCCGCAGCTGCGCGTTTCCGCCGGATGACGGATATTTCAATTCAGGTTCGGCCCCCAGGTTGCCGATCAAGGTCACTTTGTTTAGGCCTTCTCTCGCCATTCTATTCACTCTCTTCTGGCGCGATGATCACACCGGTTAGTTTTGATTCCTGTTCATGTAGCGCAACCTCGACGATCCCGATTTGCTCATCAGTCCACTCGTAGGCGCGCAACGTCTTGTCGATGCGAGATCGCACCGATGTGAGTTCGGCCGGCGTCGCGGCGCGCTCGATCGCCGCCCCGATCGCCTCGATCTTTGTGGCGGGGAGCGCGCTACGCGCCGCCGGGAGCGATTTTGTCCCAGCGTCCTCAACGTCACCTAGAACCTCGCCGCCGGCTTGGCTCATTTCCTCGCCGGTGTAGAGGCCGGAAAGATCTTCCGGGAACGCCCGCCGGAGCGCTTGCGACTCCGCGCATTTCAGGAGCATGACGTCAGGCATTTTTTGCCACATCGGCCCCATCCGGCCATTCTTGAATTTCACGGCGAAGGATTCCCATCGCGCGATGCCCCATACCGGATCCGTGAACCCGCGTCGGTAGACTGCGACGCGCGCGGCGGCCGGCGGTTCGGGCGAGAGCCAGACGTCGCGCCATTCGCCGTCGAGGCCGCACCACTCGGGCTTGGTCTGGCCCTGATACTCGCCTGTTCTTTCCGCGATCAAACGCTGACCGTCGATGGAGATTTGCGGCGTCGCGACTTCTGCTCGCGCCTTCGCGTCCCATCGCTTCACTAGGAAGATATGCCGCGCGAACGGGTCAAGTCCGCGGCGGTTGCACACACTGATGAAAAGCCGCATCTCGGAGTCGCTCGCGTCACGGCAGATGCTATTCCGTAGCGTCTCGACGTCTTCGGGCGAGAGTTCCTCGCGCTGGACCTTTGAAGCACCTTCGCTGAGTTCGATTTTCATACGTTCGTTCCCTTCGGGTAAAAATAATTGGTGACCGCCGCCGGAATCGAACCGGTGCGCTCGCTAGGAAAACTCACGAAAAGAACGCGAGCGGACCGTCACGGCCAGAGTCGTTAGCAGGGGACGAGAGAGCGGCTTAAGCGCTTCGCGTAGGCTCGCGCCTTCGACTGCGCGGCGAACACGCGCCGCAATCTCGCGATGTCGGATCCCTCGACTTGGATCTGTTCGAAACGTCGCCGGCCGCTGTGTTCTTTGGGGGACCGGGCGAGCCACACGATGCGCGCGGAGTCGATCGCAAGGCCGGTCTGCTCGGTCCAAAGCGTGGCCCGTAGCGCCGCTTCCATCGCGAGCCGGTGCTTCCGAGCGTTACGAAACGCGCTGCCTAGGTGCCAGTGAAATAGGGCCCGACGCCCGTTGCCCACTTCTGCGACGGCGTGAATCTCCGCGCTCGCGTCTAGAGCCTCTCTTTCCAGCACCAACCCGGTTGAGAGCCACCGGGCGGGCTGGCCGATCCCGTGCGCGCGCCACTGGAGCCACGATCCGAGCGCATAGTGCGCGGCTCTCGCTACGGGCGAAGGGTAGCCCGAGCTTTCGACCATCTCGTTGACGTGCGAGCCGCCGCCGGATGCCGCCTCGGCGATAAGCGCGATCGCGAGATCGGCGACTTGCTCTTCAAACTCATCCTGCTCGATATCGTCGGGGTGACGGTATCGGCCGGGGAGGTCGGGGCGGAATGCCCGCGCGTGGTCTGATACGTCTCTCACTGGAGCATCTCCCGAATCTCGCCGTCGATATCGCTCTCTGCGTCAGAGAGAATCGCTTCGCAGAGGTCGACGCTTGCCGGTCGTTCGCGCTCCGTTTCGCAGTCCGAAATCGTGCCAGTGAGCCGCTCGACGTCGTATTCTGCGCCCGGCGGCATATCTCGACTGCCAGTGAAGTATCGCGGCCCCTCCAGAAATGCCGCGATCACAGTCACCGACTCCGTGCCGCCCTCGCGGCCATCAATGTAGACAAGCGTTGCCTCTTGAGAGGTGACGTCGACCGACTCTTGCACCCATCGCCCGCGAATCACTGGAGCTCCCCCGTTTCGAGTACGGGGCGCGCCCATGCGTTGTGAGCGACTTCGCCGACGCGTTCGATCGAGACGATCTCGACACCCAGGATCTCGCATGCGGTATTCAGTCCGTCCGACAAGTCGCGACGTGACGGGAGCCATGCGCCAACGCGCCCCTCGGGCGACACGCGGGCGAGGTAATCGCCCAGCGCGCGATTCACCGCGCCGTGCCCCACTTCTTCCCCTGTCGCATCAACGACCAGGGGAAAACGCCAGTTCCTACGACGGCTCATGCTACCGCCTCGCACGCCATGCAATCGAGCTTCGCCGCGAGCTTCACCGCGTTGGGGATAGATACGAAGCGCGCCCGCAGCTCTAGGAACGCGTCGAGCGCGTCACCGAGTTTTTCCGCATGCGGGCTGGTCAGCTGGAGCGCTTTCTTAAGTTCGACCACGACGCAGTCGAACGGAAGCGGCGCTCCGGCGTGCGTTACGCGAGTGAGCCGGCCTTCTTTCGTACACGTGAGTTCGTACTCTTCGGCCTCGGTGAGCTCGTCGATGTAAGGCGGCTGGACATATTCTTCCCAGCGATTGGCGTCGTTGTTTTCCATGGGAGACATACTAGTCATTTTAGACTAGGCGTCAAACTAAACAGTTTAGACTACGTGAGAAAACGCACGGACAGCCCAATGTCACACCGCTGATCAATCCTTGGGCATGGACTGGAAGACGATTGAAGGAGTCGCGCGAGACCTTGCGCTAAACGTAGGCTTTGAGCCGGGAGGCGACCTTCGGGCGCTAGCGAGGGCGCTGGGGGTGACTGTGGTCCCCGGCGCGACATTCGCCCAGATACACGGGCGAGTGGTCATCGACGCGTCGCAGCGTTATGACGCCCCACGCGGACGCGTACGGCTCGCGCATGAGATAGGGCACGCTGCGCTCCTCCGCGCTGGCGAGAGCTCGACAGAGGCGGCGGCGTGGGCGCTCGCGGCGGCGCTCCTTATGCCGGAGAGTGATTTAAAGACCGAGCTGGCGCGCACCAATTGGGACTTAGGGGTCCTGGTCGAGCGCTACGGCGTCAGTTGGGAGATGTTGGCGAAGCGCATCCCGCGCGTAATATCCAGCGTGGCGCGAATTTGGGACAACGGTGCATTGTCACGGTCATGGCGCTCGCCATGGCTGCATTCGGAGGGTTACCAGGCGAGTGCGCCCCTCGACTGGGAAACGGCGCTG
Source organism: Caprella mutica (assembly GCA_947561585.1). NCBI lineage: Eukaryota > Metazoa > Arthropoda > Malacostraca > Amphipoda > Caprellidae > Caprella > Caprella mutica. The sequence goes on from CANNZV010004223.1 coordinate 18,112, forward strand.
GCTCGCGAAGCGGCCTCGACCGGCGGCGTCGCGGGGGACCTTCGCCGGGCGTGGCCAGTGTTTCGAGGGACGTGGTGCCGCGTCGTCTGCGCGACGCCTATCGATCGCTGGGAAAGCTAGAGAAGTCGCTCGATTGTCCCCGAGTACTCGGTAAAGCAGTCGACGCCGTCATCTGTCACGACTCGGTACCGCTCCGTGAATGTGAGCAAATCGCCTTCGGCCACCGCTTCGAAGTCTTGTTCCAGAAACCCGTCATCATAAAAGACCGTTCGCACAGACCGTGTAGAGCAAACGTCATCAAACCGGTCGACAGTAGCGCCTGGCTCGGATGACAACAGTTTGAGGTGGCCGTTTTCGTCGAGAGTAACGGTACCCCCGGGCCGCGATGGCGGCGACACTGGGTCGCATGTTGAAAACGACCAGTCTACCGCCACTCGGTAGTCTCCTGACCAATCGCCATCGACGGCGGGACAGTCTGCGCAGCCCGCGAAGAGGGAGATCAATCCGAGTACAAATGCGCGATTGCAATCCATATTCCTTGCCATTCCGTTTTTGAGTATCCGCGCGGATCTTGCGCGCCCAGCAGGTCGCGAAGTGCGCTCTTTCCGCTCTCCGGTACGCTAGCGCCTAGCGGGGAGTCGAAGAAGTTAACGAGGCCCGGCGGGTCCGGTGGTCGATCCACCGCGGAGTCCGGGAAGGGGTTCTCACCCGTCTCAAGCCAAGCCGCGTCGCACCTCAGAGCCTTCGCCATCGCGGCCAGGAATGAGGGGGGTTTTTTATAGAGGCCGCGCTCTAGTCGACTGATCGTGATGGAATCGCGCTCTACCGCGTCACCAAGTTCTCGCTGCGTCATTCCGACGCCTTCGCGAGCCCACTTTGCACGTGCCCCGAATTTCTCGCCGTCAAAATCGCTCACGGTTTTAGGGCTCCCATGGTCGAGCGCGGCTAGCAATGGTACTCCGCTTGACGCGCTAGTCTAAAATGCATAGTCTGTTTTCATGTCGACTAGGCGAAATGAACGGGATGAGTACCCCACACTGTCGGAACTGCGACAGTGTGCGGACCTTACCCAGGTTGAATTGGCGGAAAAGGTGGGGGCTTCGAGCATCACCGTTTCGAGGTGGGAGCGTGGCGTATCTGCCATGCGCTCCCGTCATGTCTTCAAGGTGGCACGGGTACTCGGGTGTTCGCCGTGGGCGCTGGAGCAATACGCGTGATCCGGTTCGATGACATCGAGCACGAGCCGCTCCCCGTCGCTCCATGCGATGAACCAAGCGCCCGCTGTGCGCTCTATCCCGCAACTCGGGCAGGCGCTGGGCTCCCAGTGGGCCGACTGGCGATGATTGCAGGTGCGGCATTGGAATGCGACGATTTCGGCTCGTTTCATAGCTGCAACGTGGGCCGTCACGGCGGCGCGGGGGAGTCACTATGAGCCGTCCCCAGAGTACTGAAACGGTGCGCAGGCTAGAGCATGTCGCGGACATCTCGCGCCTCCTTCGCCGGACGCTCGCCGATCTCGACGTCTCGCTTGAATCTGTCGCCGTCGCCGTTGGCCGGACCCGCTCCGCCATCAGCAAATGGTGCGACAAGCGCGAGGCGCAACTGTTCAACGCGGCGGATATGATGATGCTCGACGCGGAGGAGGTGCGCCCCGTTCTGGACCACATCGCAGCCCATCACGGGCTAGTGGTCTCGGAGGCAACCGCGGCGGAGGAAAAGGATTGCCATCTAACCGCGATCCGGGAAACGAGCGATGCCGCTGCCGCGCTGACGTCCAGTTACATCACTGCGATCTCTGACGGCGCGATCGACGCGGGAGAGGACGACGCGCTAGACGCTCTCGCCGAAGCACTGGAGCTCCGAGCACGCGCCATTCGGGACAAGGTCTCGATCCGCCGGCGGGAGCGCACGCAGTGACGGACGGCGTACAGATGGGGCTCGATTTTGAGCGCTCGCATCGGTCGAAGGCCGCGAGCTCGCAGGCCGGGAATCTCCGGCGCGTGCGTTCTGTCATCGCGGATGCGGTCCAATCGTTTCTCGACATGCGGCTAAGGAACGGCGGCGAGTTTTCGGCCGCTGACCTGGAATCCTACGTGTCAATGCGAGCACGGAGCGCGCCGGGCAGCGCGAAGCGTGTCATGCGGGATGCGGGTCAGAGCGGCTGGTGTCGCGTCGAGTGCATCGACCGCGCGGCGAGCCGTTACCGCGTTGATTTTGTAAAACCGATCGGCGAATGGCTCGTGAAGCCGCGCACGGAATCGGAGCGACTGCGGGATGAAATCGAGGCAGCGCGCCACCGGATCAACCGCGAGCGCGAGCGCATCGCTCAGCGCGAGGCGAGACTCGCGGAAATCGAGGGGGCAGCATGACCGAGTACCCCCATGAGCCGCCCGACCTTTTCGACGGATGGGGGTATCTCTCGCTCTTATGCGCCGCGGTTCTCGCGGGCGTCATCGCGCTGGAGATTTGCCAGTGAGCGCCCCGCTCTGGGATCTCCGACTCGGAGACTGGCGCGAGCGACTCGCTGGCGAAGCGCCTGATGTGGTGATCACCGATCCCCCGTACTCGCCGCGCACGCATACGGGGTTCGTTAGCACCGCAGACAACATCAGCGCGGGCATTAACTACAGCGCGACATCAAAGGGCGCATGTCAGGAGCTTGTCGCGACGTTCGCTGGCGCGCGATGGATCGTCGCCTTTGGCGATCACATCTCTGCGAAGTGGCACCGTGACGCGGCCGAAGCGGCCGGTCGATATGTCTTCGCGCCCGTCGTCTGGGTCAAGCGCAGCTTCACCCCGCGCGTTACCGGTGACGGCCCCGCAAGCGGGTGCGAGTACATCACCGTTAGCCGCCTGCGCCAGCGGATGAAATGCGGTTCGCTGCCTCCCTATTACATCACGATGAACGAGCGCGGCGGCTTCCACGGCTCGAAGCCGGTCGACCTCATGCGCGCAATCATTCGGGACTACTCCCGGCCCGGCGATCTCATCTGCGACCCGTACGCGGGGAGCGGTACGACGCTGCTAGCGGCATCAATGGAAGGTCGTCGCTCCGTCGGATGTGAAGTGCGGCCAGAGATCTTCGAAGCGGCTCACAAGCGACTTAGTGAGGGTTATACCCCCACGCTCCCCATGACATCGGAGAGCGCCCCGAAGCCGGTCACGATGGCGCTCCCGGGCGCGGAGGAGTGGGCGTGAACGAGGGGCGATTCTTGCGAATCCCCGCGGCGCTTATGCGGCCGGATATCAAGCTAGGAGACCGCGTCATTGCGGCGAAGATCCTCGACCTAATCGAGTACCACGGGGGCGAAGCGTCTCCGTCAATTCGGTGGCTCGCGAGTGAACTGGCGGCGCCAATCAACACCGTGAACCGAGCGATTTCGCGCCTCCTGAGAGCCGGAATACTGGTCTCAAACCAGCCAAAGCCTGGGAAGCGCGCCCGGTATCGGGCTGGCGACCCGAATCCTAATCCGTCCCCAAAACCGGGACGGAGCGTCCCCAAAACCGGGACACCCTACCGTCCCCAAAATGAGGACGCTACCGTCCCCAAAATGAGGACGGGGTGTCCCCAAAATGAGGACGGAAGCGTCCCCAAAACCGGGACACACCTAGACAGAAAAGACAATTACAAAGACCATGCAAAAGACCGTACCGTGCGCGAGCGGGCGCGGGGCGCGATAGAAATCTGGGCACTCCTAGAAGAGCGCTGGCCAATCGTCGTCGGCTCGCCGATCCCCGGCATGATGCCCCGTGGCGACGCTCTCACTCGCCTCGCCGATGCCATCGAGCAACGCGGCTTCGAATCGGTCCAAAACGAGGTCGCCCCGTTTCTTGAGTGCGTTCGGCTCCGAGCGTCCACGGTAAGGGCCCCAGTGGGCTATTTCCTGCGTTCCCTGGGCTCTTGGCAGTCCGAGGCTAGGGAAGCGAAAAAGACGCCGGAGAAAGCCGCACAGGCCGCTTACGGGCTATGGGCGAAAACGTACCGGGATGTCACCGGCAAGGCGCCTGGCGGACTGCCAGGGCGGCGGATGCAGGAGGCGGGCGAGGCGCTCGACTTCTTCGGTGGCGACGTCGAGCGGTTCGGCCGGGAGGCGAGCGATTTCGCGCATTGGTGCGAGAGCGTGGACGCTCTGCCGATCAACCCATGGCGGCAGTTCCTGAGCGACGTCGGCGCGTGGAGCTCGCGGGCCGATCGGGAGGCGGCGTATGCCAGCGCAAAGAAGCGCGGCGGCGAAGGTGCACCGAGGCCGCGACCGAGAAAACCTGGCCCCGTCGATGACGCGGCGAGAACGACTTTAATGCTGATCAAGAAAGGGATAATGAAGGTATGAGCGCCCCAGTAAACACGGCGGAAAGCGCCGATCCGGTATGGATTCACAACGACATTGAACGAGCGCTGGAGATGGCCCGCGACGCGTACCATGAGCGCCGCAACGCCCGGCAGTTCGAGCCCGGCGAAGTCGAGGCCGGCGGCGGCTGGAAGCCGGAAGATATTCCCGGCTGGGACTCGTGCAAAATCGGGCGCGACCGGGACCTTGCCCCGTGGGCTCGCGGACGCTCATTTGAGGACGTTCTGAATTCGCAGGAGGCGACATCTGAGTGCCGTCAGCATCTGGTCAAAATCGGGGACGTCGAGGGCCGCAATGCGTCGCGACTCGCCACGCTCCTCTGGGCGATGCGCGAGCTCGTGAAGGGGGAGACGAAAGCCGCTATCGACGCTGCGAAATCAATCGAAGAATTTGTCAGGGAGTATTACCCGAAGGCAAAGGGTGCACTCGTCCACACGATCCCGGCACCGCTTAAAATGGGCGATATCCGAGCGTTCGCACGGTACGCGTGCCGTGATGAAACGGCGATGCCGCAAACGTGGCGAAAGGTGTTCTCATGAGCCCCCGGATCTACTGCGAACCGCATTCATGCGAGATGAGCGCGTCAAGCTGCGTCGGCCGGTGGTACCGGTCGCAGAGGACGCAGACGAAACGCGAGCGCCGCGATTTCGCCGGAGCGTTCAACGCGTGCCGATCGTGTTCCGATGGGTGTTTTCGAGCGGCGAAAGCTGCGTTAGGGGTGAGCGAATGAGGTTCCCGCTGCTTTGCAACCGGTGTTGTCACAAACTCCGCGGGGACGGGAACTGCGTCAATATCGTGTGCCCATCCAATCGACTCGAGTTCCCTCGCTTCATTCCGCCCGCGGCGCTCGAGCGAAGCGAGGCGACTAAACATGACTCAGGCAAAAGGCGTTGGTCTCTTCTTCCCTTCGACGCGCTCGCCCGTGTTGTCGACGTGCTCGAATTCGGCGCGGCGAAGTACGCGCCTCATGCGTGGCGCGACGTCCCGGACGGTCACGAGCGTTACCTTGATGCCGGAATGCGACACCTGGTCGCCCGGATGCGTGGCGAGGTAAACGACTCCGAGAGCGGGTTGCCGCACCTGGCGCACGCGACGTGCTCGCTACTCTTCGCGATGGCGTTGGAGGTGGGCGAATGAGCAAGGAAGAATCTGGCGCGCTAGCGTTGGAAGAGCGGGCCGTGAACCTGGTCGCGCAACTCGGGAGCGACGACAGTTCTGACGTCGCAACGCTTAAGGCGAGCGTTTCGAAAGACTCTCAGGGGCTCGCGCTGGCGCACGTGGAATTGCTGATCGCAAAATGGTGCGAGGCGCCGAAGCGATTCGTCAGTCACGGCGCTTTGGACGTGGATATGAAATGCCTGAGAGAGCTTCGGGACGGGTTGACCAAGATCATCGAATGGGGTGAGGAATGACCGTTGATGAATACTCGTTCGAGATCCCTGGCCATTGTCAGCCGAAGCAGCGCCCGCGAACCGGTCGACACGGGGGAAAGCCCTACACGCCGAAGGAAACGAAGCACTACATGCGCCACGTCGCCCACTGCGCCCGCGAAGCGATGCGCATCGTTGGCGCGGAGATGTTCACCGGACCGGTTGGGCTAGAGCTTGATATCTGGTGGGGAGACGGGCACCGCCGCGACTCCGACAACGCCCTGAAGTGCGTGAAAGACGGGCTGAACAAGGTCGCATATCTAGACGATCACCAGGTGCGGATTGACCGCGTGTTCGTTCACGACGTCGACAAAGAGAACCCGCGCGCCGTGGTTCGCTTGCGCCACTTCACGGCTGAAGGGATTTCGGAGGAGCTCGCATGGCGAGAGCGGCTCGCTACCAGCGCTCACGCTTCCCTTCGCCCGTGCTCATCAGACGATTCGAGTTGTTGCACAAAACGCAACAACTGCGGGGAGCGCTGCGAATGACGTACCGCGAGAATCAGAAGCCCGAAGCGCCAGCGGCGCGAATCTTGCGCGAGGCACGCGCTCGGATGCCGGAGTTTGATGAAAAGGGAGATCGGCGACGAATGGAGCGATTTGCACGGGTTGCGACGGTTATCGCCTTCGGGCTCATGGTCGGGGCGCTCCTAGCCTGCCTACCGGTTTTGGTCGGGGGTCACCAATGAGCCGCAAGCATCGCTGGTGGGAGTGGGCGGCCTGCTTTGCGTGTCTCTCCTGTGCAGCTGCGCTTGCCTTCTTCCCTGGAAGCATGGGCTTAGCCGTCCGATGGGGGCTATGCGCGGCGGTTGTTGCAAGCGGCTCGATTCTTCAACCCGGTCATTTCCGGGACGTCGAAGCACGGCGCGAAGAGAAGGAAGAAGCGAAGCGACGAAAGCCGAGGTCGTTTTGATGACGCTGGCGCAAGCTATGCGGATGTCATCGGCGTTCGGCGTATGCTTTCAGGGTAGCGACGGGATCGTCTACGCGGCTTTTCACCCGGCGGGGGCTATCCGGGAGCCATTCCGCGTTGCCCGGCGGACCTATGGAGTTTGGACGCGTTGCGCGCCGCCTGATGACGACGGGGCGAGCTTCACGGCAGCGCGACACGTGGGCTTTCCGCAGGAGTCGCCGGAGTGGTGGAAGTGACAGATCATGACGATTCCGATAGGATGAGTGTCGGAATGGACGCGAACCCGGAAGAGGATCAGACAATCCCGTTATGTTTGGGCCCGGATAGGCGCAAATCTAAAGCGATCGCGCTCATTGCATCCGGTGTCTCGTACACGGAGACCGCGCGGAGGCTCGGGACCACGTACAAGACGATTTGGGCATGGCGGCAGGAGCCCGCGTTTTCGCACGCGCTCGACTCGTTCGCTATCCAGGCGTGGGACAGGGCGCGACGGGTCTTCAACGACAACGCGGAGAAGGCGGCCGCCACCGTTATCACGGTGATGGAGCACGGCGACCGGGATTCAGCGGTCAGGCTCGCGGCCGCGAAACTCGTGATTGATAAGATCTACGCTGGCGCGGAACGGGTGCTCGGGGAGAGCTCGGGCGACGATGGTGAACGCGTGGTGAGAATCGAGGTTACCGGCGGGACCGTGCAGGACGCGGCCGCCGAATTGCGCGCGATGCGCGAGAGAAAAGCGAAGGGGCTGTCAGATGGCGAAGAGTAAGAAGAGCAAAGACCCGACCAGTAAGGCGGAAGAAGGGGCGAAGCCGCGGCTACTGGCGCACTGCGTCAGACGTGTTGCCCCCGGCCGGAACTACGTCGAATCCTATGACGTGTCGGATCTCACGCCGGTTCACATCTCGAACGCGCTCCCGGCGCACCTGGCGCTGACTAAGGCGGCGGGATTGGTGAGCCAAAAGTGACAGAAGCGGCAGTTTTGCTATTTGCTCTGGCCATTCCGTGCACAGCTTGGATCATCACTCGATCGTCTGAGCGGTTAGCGGCTCTCCACGCGAGTCGAGACGAGAAGCTCTCGCAGCTGGAGAACGAAGCGCGCACCGTGACGGATCGCGAGGACCTCGCAGCGCTCAAAGCGCGGGTCGACTCGATTGATGCCACGCTAGCCGTGGGGCGGGGGGTGCGCCGATGATCCGCGCTGCACTTCGCGCCATCGTCGCCCAGGTGAGCGACGCTATCTGCGGTGAGCCGGGCATGCCCGAGCCGGTCGAAAAGGGTCCGGTCAATCCGCTGCTTTCGGCACTGGATACGCTCGCTATCGAGCATGGGCCGGGGCTACGGGTCACGCTCGGGCGGACAGCGCTCCTTCAGCTGGAAGAAGAGATGGGCGGCGAACTTTGCGACGGAGACGAGTGGATTCTAGATATCGGCGGCTCACGCGTGACGATTGAGGCTGGCGCGACGCCGGCGACTCTGAAAACGGGATGGGGCGCCAACTAGACGCGGCGCCCGATCGGGAGACCGCGCTCGCGTGGGCCTGTTGGCAGGCCGGGGATCTTTCCTACGGGCTGCACGCGGGTCAACGCGAGTTGCGGGATATATTCTATGGCAAGGCCGATGCGCGCTCGGTTTGGTGTTGCGCGAGGCGCTGGGGGAAGTCTTGGCTCTCTACGGCGCTAGGGATCGAGGCGTGTCTACGCAAGGACAAGGCTATCGTTCGGTATGCGGCCCCGACGCAAAAGATGGCGGAAAACATCGTCGTTCCGCTGATGAAAGCGTGGCTCGAAGATTGCCCGCCGTGGCTGCAGCCGAGCTTCAACAAAACGAAGCTGATTTGGACGTTCCCGAACGGATCTACGTTTCATCTGGCCGGCTGCGACAAGGGTAACGGAGAGAAACTCCGCGGTGGCGCGATGGATCTCGGGATCGGTGACGAGGCCGGTTTCATCACCGATCTAAAATACCTAGTCCAGTCGATCCTTTTCCCGCAGACGATCACGACCGACGGGCGAATCGTACTCATCTCGACGCCATCGCGAACGCCGGCGCACGAGTTCGTTTCCCACTACATGCTGAGCGCAGAGCAAGCGGGAAAACTGATCGTTCGCACGATCTACGACGCGCCGCACCTGTCCGATGCCCAGGTGGCGCGCGCCATCGCGGAGACCGGCGGGGTGCTCGGAGCCGAGTCGAGCGACGTTCGGCGCGAACTCTTCTGCGAAACCGTAGTGGATCAAACGCTCGCCGTGGTGCCGGAGTGGGCGGATGCGAAGAGCGCGATTCTACGCGACATCGAGGCGCCGGCCTATATGGACCGCTACGTGATCGCGGATATGGGTTTTTCAGACATGACCGCGGTGGGGTTCTGGGAATGGCATTTCCTTGAAGCTCGCCCCTACCTCCGAGCCGAGGCTTACTTTCAGAACAAAGCCTCCGTCGATATCGTGCCGGAGACGCAAAAGATCGAGCGGGAGATCTGGGGGGACGCGCCGGTCCGCTCGCGGCTCGCCGATGCGCAATTGCAAACGCTCGCGGACATGTCCGTTGCTCAGGGCGCAGACTGGGGAATGGTCGCCAAGGTCGACGCCGATTCAGCCCTAAACCGGCTCAGGCTGGAGACGAAAGAGGCCAAATATGGCATTCACCCCGATTGCGTTGTGACGGTATCGCATCTGAAGAACGCAATTTGGAAGAAGAGTCGAAAGACGTTCGAACGATCGGGCGATTTTGGCCATTTTGACGGGGTGGATATGACAAAGTATGCTTTGCGCATGATCGATCGTCAGCGGAATCCCTATCCAGCGCGCAACCCCAGCGCGCATTCCGACGGGTGGCATATGGGGCAACCTGGCCCGGCAAGCGGCGCGTCTAGCGTTCTGCAAAATCAACTCAGGAAACGCCGATGACCGACTACTATTGGGCGCAGTCCCCCGCGGATGAGATGCCGGCGAAGCTCCGGGAGAAGTTCCAGAAGTTTCTCACGTACTGCGACACGAAAGGTATTTCGCGGCGTTGGGCTCGTGCCCATCTGATGTACTACGGCGAGGCGACCGATGGCGTTGCGAACACGTCGGAGATCACGTTCGGCGGCGAACAGGGCGAACGGGTCGACGCAAAGATCAACCATTTCAAATCGCTGAACAATCACATTCACACGTTGATCACCGCGGAGCGCCCGACGTTTAACGCGATGCCGATCAACGCGGACGCGAAGAGTCAGGCACAAGCGAAGCTCGCGGAGCAGCTGCTGAATTTCTACCTCGACGAAAAAGGGCTTGAGCAGGTCGCGCATGAAGCGACGCGCTACGGAATCCTATTTGGCGAGGGCTACGTTTACGCGGGATGGGATCCTGATTCGGGAGACGTCTACGGCATTGAGCCTCCCGAGGTGAGCGAGGGCGAGGGCGACGATAGCGAAGAAGCTGCGCCCCGAATCCTGCGCAAGGGCGACATCGAGGCGTGCGCCATTCATCCGCGCCACGTGGCCAGGGACACCGACATTGACGGGACGATCGACGATCACCGCTGGTACATCGTGCGCCGGTACCGAAACAAATGGGATTTGGCGGCCCTTCACCCTGAGATTCGGTCGGATATCCTCGGAGCGTCGGACATTGGCGAGAGCAAATCAACGTCGAGACTTGGCGAGGAATCCGACCTTGTTGCGACACTAGAGTTCTACCACGCACCAACGCCCACGCTCCCGGAAGGTCGCTTCGTTATGACGTGTGGGGACGCGTTGCTCTATGAGGGGGCGCTGCCATATCAGCGGCTCCCGATCATCCCGATGATGCCGGACACGCGAATGGAAACGGCGTTCGGTGACTCCGTTTCGTTCGACCTCATGGGGCCTCAGGAGGCGTTTGATTCGGTCATCTCTACCGCGCTAAGCAATTTCGATATGGGCGGTCTCCAAGGGGTATGGACCCCGACCGGTAGCGGCCTAAGTGCCGTCGAGCTTTCGCAGGGGCTCACGCATTGGGAGAGTCGAGAGAAGCCCGAGGCGATTTCCCTGGTCGATATCGACGAAAGCGCGTGGAAGCTTCTGGACTTCTTCAAAAGCTCAATGCAGATGATGAGCGGGATCAACGATACAGCCCGCGGTAATCCTGACCCAAACATCAAATCGGGATCCATGGCTGCGCTCGTTCATTCAATGGCAGTCCAATACAACTCGCGCCTCCAGTCGGCTTACGGCCGGCTCCTGACACATCTGGGCACTCACTTTGTTGAGGTGTGCCGGGATTTCATGAGCGAGAAAAGGCTTATCGCCATCGGCGGGAAGCGAGCGTCGACGCTCACGCGCGACTTCCAGGGTTCGGACATCGAGAACGTCCGCTCTATCAGCGTGGAGATCGGGAGCGCCTACGGGCAGAGTACGGCCGGGAAGCAGGACCGCGCGGACAAGCTTCTCGCGGCGGATGCCTTCGATAGTCCAGAGCAATATATTCAAGTCGCGATGACCGGGCGCTTTGAGCCGCTCACCGATCGACCGGTCACCAAGTGGCGCGGCATCTCTGCAGAAAACGACCGTCTCGTGATGGGAGAAAGCGCGCCCGTGCTCCATACGGACCATCACCGCGACCATATCGACGCTCACCTGGCGCTATTGGATGAGCCTGCGATCCGGGAGGACGAATCCGTTTCGGCCGCCGTTCTCGATCACATTCAGACGCATATGGATATCTGGCAGAGGCTATCCGCGGAGAACCCTACGATGCTCGCGGTGACCAGGCAGGAGCCGCTCCCATCCGGCGCCCCCGGTGGCCCCGCTCCGGGACCGGGTGACCCGCCGCCGCCTAGCGGACCGGGGCCGGGACCCGCGCCAGGGCCCGCGGTGCCAGGCGTTGACGCGGCCAACATGCCGAACATGCCAACGAACCCCATCACGGGGGAGAAAGCCGCGCCGGGAGGCGCAGAAGGGCCGATGTAATGGAAAAGCACTGGGACGAAATCAACGACTTGAAAAAGCGAGTCGCCAAGCTCGAGGCGCTTCACGCTGAGCCAAGGCGCTCGCCGAAGAAGGCTGCGAAGAAGGCGGCGAAAAAGGTGATCGATGACTGAGGAAAACACGGCGCCAGAAGCCGCCGAACCCGTCGAAGCTTCGGACTCTCAGGAGGGGGCCGAAGCGGAAGCGGTGGAGACGATCGAAGGGGAAGTTAGCGAGGCTACAGAAGCGGCCGAAGCAGAGCCGCCGGCCGATGATCTCGACTGGTCGCGGGAAGTCGATGTCAAGATCGACGGTAAGACGATGCGCGTGCCGCTCTCCGAGCTGAAGGGGAATTACTCCCTGCGCAAGGCTTCTCACGCGAAAATGGAGAAGGCTGCGGAGCTCCAGAAGCGAGCCGAGGCGCGAGCGTCGCAAGCCGAGTCTGTGCTCAAAGCGATGCAAACACCGGCCGGGCTTATCAGCGTGCTCGACGCGTTGAACGTCCCGGAAGAGGCGATCGCAAAGATCATCGAGGAGCGCAAAGCAGAGCCGGAGACCGCGAAGGAGCGGCGGCGCCTGTCCGCGCGCGAGAAGGCGATCGAAGAGCGTGAACGCGCATGGAGGGAGCGCCGGGACGCGGAAGCTCTCAAAACGCAAACCGCCCAGGCGCAAGAGCGACTTTCGCGAGAGTTCACCGAAGCGGCGACCGCGGCAGGCATCAAGCCATCACCGAAGGTTATTGCTCGAATGGCTACGGCTATGAGCCGGGCGCTTGAGCTCGGGTACGAGACGACCCCTGCGGACATTGCGGCGCTCGTTGCCGAAGAGCGCCGGGCCGCAAAGGCGGAATTGGGCGACGGGGCGCTTCGCCGTTTGAATCCCGAAGAAGCGGAGAAGGCGAAGACTGTTGCAAACCGGGCTAGACCAAAACCGAACGGCGGCCGCGGCGTATCCTTGGGCAGTCCGAAAAAACCGGCGGGGAAAGTCCGAGTCTCGGACATCGACGATATCAGCGCTTACCTCGACAGTCTCTAGGGCTTGCTCTTTGGTGCCAGTGGTGGCACCTTTGAGGCTCAATGAGCCGCTGCGCTCCCGCACCGTCGATAATGGCGACTGCGGGAGGGTAGTTTAAAGCTCCCCATATCAGGCCCCATAGCCTCGCCCACAAACGGGAACCCTCGCCGAAAGCTACGCGCCCGGCCTGGCGGAACATGAGGTGGAATCGACACGTGACGGAGCCGACAGAACCTAGCGATTTTAAATCGCGCTTCTCTCGGATTTCTAATGACTGTAGATTCAACAACCCTCGACGGCTATTTCAAGGATCGTTACGAGGACAAGAGTCAAAATCTTGTCCCAAACTTCTCGATTCTCGCAGAAGACATCAAGTTCGCGACGGCTGAAAAGCTCGGGAACGAATACAAGTTCAACGTGCGCCTTCGTCGGTCGCACGGCGTCACCTTCCACGCTTCGGCGCTGGAGGCGTTTGCGCTAAACCCGGCGGTCTCCGGCCAAACAGCCGGCGGCTCTGAGGCTGGCACTCAACTCGTCATGCGTGAGCAGGTCGCCTATGGCGTCATTGCCAACGCGCAGACGAGTAAGGAAGCGTTCGGCAACGCGTTCGATGACGTCGTGATGGACGTCAAAGATTCGATGTCGTTCTACCGTGAAATGTGCCTGCTCTATGGCGGCTCCTCGATCGGTGCCATCGACGGCGACCCCGGCTCGTCCGGCGGCGCAACGCGAACGCTGAGCATTTCCCAGTCGTCCTGGGCTCCCGGCCTCTGGGCGCAAATGGAAGGCGCACAGATTGACGTTTACAGCGCCGACCTTACGACGCGCCGGAACGCGACCACGGCAATCACCGTGGGCGCAATCGACCCGGACACCCGCGACGTCGTGATCACCGGTCTCGACGCGGAGCTAACAGCGATCGCGGATACCGATGTGATCGTTCCCCACGATGCCGTAGGCAAATGGTTTAACGGCCTGGATGTTCTGGTGCCGAACACTGGCCTGATGCACGGCATCAATGCCGCGACATATGGGCTGTGGCGCGGCAACACGTACTCCGCGGGCTCCGCGGCGCTGACGTTCGACACTCTGACGTCCGCCACCACGCGATCTATGATTCGCGGCGGTCTCGGGAAACAGTGCGCGTACATCTCTCCCTACACCTGGCAGCATCTCAACGATGACGCCGCGGACGTCCGGCGCTACGTGTCGAGCAACAAGGGCGAAGTTCAGCTCGGTACCCAGTCGATCCGTTACTACGGCGTAGCCGGGGAGCTTGAGATCAAGCCGCATCCGATGGTGAAGGCTTCCGAAGCGTTCATTATCCAGCCGAAGCACCTTAAGCGCATCGGCTCGACGGACATCACATTCCAGCTTCCGGGCCTCAAGAAAGAGGGCCAGGCGCCCCGCTTCTTCCGCGAGCTCTCGGATAACGCGGGCTTCGAGTTCCGGGGCTACTGGAACCAGGCGCTAATCAACAAGCGTCCCGCCGCCGGCACCAAGGTTACCGGCATCGTCAACGCGATCGCCGCGTAAATCACGACCCTTTCGTGAGTCTAGAATGACCGTCGCAGCATCTAAAAAAGCCACCCTAAGCGCGCTTCGCCTTCTGTCAGAGAAGGGGCAAAAGCCTCGATCTGAGAAGCGCGCAATGGACAGCGAAGATGTTGCGACGGTCCTTCGCCTAATCGCTCGATCGAGCGAAGAAGAGTAACCCCATGGCCTATACAACCACGCAGCTACTCGAATCGATCAAACGCCGCGCCCAACTACCCGACAGCGACGGCGCGCTCTCCGACGATGATTTGCTAGCGCTCGCGCACGATGCCGCGCTGGACTACATCGACCCGCTTTTGGCGGACGTGCTCACGGATTTGCACGTTACGCACAGCGATATTCCGCTTGAGGCGGGAGTGTCGCGCTACCCGATCCCATGGCGCGCCATGGATCAATCGGTGAAATCTATTCACCTCGTTCGCGCGAATGGCGACGTAGTAGGCCCGGTTCCTGCGGTCAATCCGCAGGATGCGCTCACTTACGGCAACGCAAACGGCCAGCGAACGTCGCTTGGAATCGTGACCAATTTCGAGGGGCCGGAGATTATCGTTTCTCCCGCTCCCGCTGCAGCCGGCGAATCTCTGCGCGTTCTCTACGTGAGGCGATGTCCCTTGCTTGTCGCGGAATCGCGCGGGCTGCAGCTGTCCGGTGTGAGCGGGGCAAGCCTCGTTTTCCCCGATGCCGTGACCATGTTTTCCCCCGGTGACATGCTCGATATCACAGAGCACCGGCCGCACTTCCGCAGCGTGAGCGGCGTTGAAGTAGCCGCTGTGACCGGCAATTTGATCGCCCTTTCGTCCGCGTCTGCGTACGGGAACGCCGGCGCCTCGTGGTGGGTGACGCGCGAAAACGAGAGCGTTGTGATCCCGTATTCGCCGGAGTTATCCGCAATGCTCGTGAGCGCCACGCTCATTGGCGTTGGCGAAGCGCTAGCTGACGCGGAAATCTCGAATGCCGCCGCCGCGAGACTTGGTCACCAAACCTCCGCGCGCCGTGCTCGAATGGAGCGCCGCCACGGAACCGCTCGCCGCACATTGATCAACCGCCACTCGGCATTGCGCGGCCGGCGGTGAGCAGGCGGAAACATCTGACGCTCGGAATCTCCGGGCTCATGCCGGACCCGAATCCCCACGAGAAAGCGCCCGATGGCGCATTGATCGAGGCGAAGAATATCGTCATCCGTCGCCCTGGCGTTGCGCAGCCGCGGCCGGGGTTCTCGGACGATGGCGACCAGGATTCCGGGTTTCTCTACGAAGGGTTGATTCCATTCAACGGCACCTTGATCCGCGCCGCCCGCACGCTCGCGGGCGCTGGCTCGGTCCGCACGTACTCCGGCGCCTTCATCGGCGACGTGACACACCCGACCGAGCTTGACGGGGTTGATGCGGGCGTGGGCTACCACGGCGCAAGCTATGCGCACGGGAATAAGTCGCTCTATCTCCCTGACCCGCGCGGCATCGTCCGCATGGATTCGGAGACTAGTTCGGGGACGCTCGCCGGACTCCCTCGCGGGCGGCAAGGAACGCTTTCTCTCACGGCTGATAGCGGTGACGGTTGGATGTCTGCAAATGACACGGTCGCCTATCGCGTCGTGTATGCGGTCGACGTCAATGGTGTGTTGACGCTCTCGGCTCCATCGGGCCGAATGATTGTGAAGCACTCCGGCGGCGGGACGCCGGAATACGTGACTCTAAAGCTCCCGCTTCCGAGCGATTCGGCGGAAGGATGGCGCGTCCAGGTTTATCGATCCGAGACTGCGGGATCGGGTGTCACACCGTCGGATGAAATGGCGCTGGCGGTCGAATATGCGATCAACAAAGACGATCAAACCAACGGCTTCGTAACAGTCGTTGACGTGGTGGCAGAGAACGACCGGCAAGCGTCGCTCTATACCAACGCGACGCAATCGGGGGCGCTCGCGGAGCACGGTCGACCACCGGGCGCACGGGTTCTTGGCCGTCACGGCGAAATGCTTTTTGCGGGGCGGACTACTGCGCCGGCGTCGCTCGTTCTCCGGCTCACAAAGAAACTCCGCGGCACCGATGGGCTCGCCGCATACACGATCGACGCGACCAGTGGCGAGGAACTTCTCAGCTCCCACGATTTCGCGAATACGTCGCTTTTCCTCGGTCAATACGTGCTCGATGACTCGGGCACTGGCGACAACATCGGCGACGCCGGGAGCGTTATTGACGCGGAGACGTACCTTGCGGCGCGGCCGAACCCGACAGAGTTTGAGCTTAGCTTGCCCGCGCTCGCGACGGTCCTGGGCGGCGCAACGCTTCACGATTCAATTCGGCTCATCGGCGGCGGTGCGTCGCTGACCTGCTACTTCTACGATACCGATAGCGGCGTCACGGAGGACATCGAGGCCGGTCACATCCTGGTCAACCCGGCGGAGGAATACGCGCTCGACAAAGCGCTATCCAAAGCGTGCGCGGCCTTCAACATCTTGCAAGATGACGTCACCGCGTCCGCGCTCGGGAATGGCGTAATCGCGCTCGAAGCGGACCACCAAGCGGCGGCCGATTCACTCTCTATCACGCTCCCGCGCCGGTTTGAATCCGCCGTTGAGTCTTTTGGTGCGACGGAGAGCGATGACGGGACCGATAGCGAGCCGGCGGCGTTCTTCACGTACACATCCGAGGCGGTCGAAGAGAATCCCGCGCGGCTTCACTACTCCCGCGCCGGATTGCCCGAAGCGTGGCCTGCGACGCAATGGACCGAAGTGGGAGACAAGAGTGAGCCAATTCTGGCACTCGCCAGCGCTGACGGCGCCTTGCTTGTCTTTAAAACCGATGGGCTCTATCGCGTCACCGGGGACATCCCGGAACTTCTGCGCATCGATCGCGTTGACTCGACGGCGCGCCTTCTTCACCCGAAAGCCGTTTGCACGCTTGGGGATCGAGCGTTCGCGTGGACGGATGAGGGTCTCGTGTCCGTATCGGCGGCGGGCGTCGGACAGAATCTCAGCGCTTCGGCGCTGGAAACGTGGTTTCGGCCCATTCAAAGATCGCTCGCGTCCGAGAGCTGGGGTGACATGTCCGCGCTCGCTGTGTCGAGCGGGTGCTTTCTCGAAGCCGTCGACGGGGAGCAGTGGCTTCTTCTAGGTGTCCCATCGTCCGCAACGGCGAGCGTCGTTGAGTACGTCTATTGCCTAGATCTTCGCACCGGCGCCTGGGTGCGGTGGGCTCTCCCGTGGTGGGTCGCGTGCGCGCGCTTTCACGGTCGCGATATCGTTCTGGGCGGCTCTGAGGACGTTGACGAATCCGCGGCGATTCCAATGGGGCTAGGGCTCACGAACGTTGACGCGCTCGGGCTTGCGGATGGCTCCATTCTGTCAATCGGCACGGCGCCAGGCGGCACTCGGAGCGGCTCAACATATACCGAGCGCCCCGAATCGGACCTGGCGCCCCACGCGGACATTCGCGACTATGGCTTGATCACGTCCAGCTCAGACGCTGGCGAGGGCCTTACCGATATCGTTTTCGATAGCGATGCGCTGGTGACGGTAGGTGGCGGCGAAGAGGCAACTTTCGTGGGCGCAACTCTTCCCGCGGCGGGCGATTACGTGGTGGGCCAAATGTCCGGCGCGCGGGCGATTATGGATTCACCCACGGCGGCACTCGTTTTTGATGGCCCATTCTCAGACGGTGAGACCGTCGAGATTTACCGAGGCCCCGATGTGGAAATCACGTGGACCGCGCGAAGCGAGCGCGACCCGCTCATGGGCAAGCGCTGGCACAAGGCATCGGCGTCATTCGAGACAATGCAGCGGCTGCGCGCAATGACGCTCGCGACCCGTGGCGACCGGCAGGCGACCGAAAGCACGCTAGCGATCACGCGCACGCCATCGGATACGGATGAGGGGAGCGCGACGCACCGAACGCACGTCCCGCGCAACTCCGCGCGCGCGGCGCAGCTGGTGGTTTCCCTTCGCTCGCAGCAAGCAGGGGCGAAGTGGGAATTGACATCGCTCCTTCTCGAATACGCCTTCACGTCCACGCGGACAGAGCGGCGGAACCCATGAGCAAGCTTCCGAGACTTCCGCGCGAATTCCGGTTCGCACCACTCGCGGGTTGGGGTGATGTCGTTGACGGCATCCGCGACCACGTGCGCGATGTGCGTGCGTTTCTGGCGAACCTTCCTCGAATGGAACTTCACACCTTCGAGTACTCGGATGCACTAGGCGGTCTTCAGCTCGCGACGTCTATTCGCCCGCGCATTGTCCTACTTGGGAGCATCGCAGCGGACGGCGCGGTGATTCGCTGGACTCCATCAGCTAGCGGGCGCGGAGTCATGATTTTGGACATCTCCGGGCTCACGGCCGGGACCACTTACAGCGTGACGATCCTTGTGATCGGAGAGGACTAGAGCAATGGCGAACGGCGCTTCAAGTAGATCTTACAATCCCGACGGGGAAGATAGCCGCTACCAAAGGCAGGTAGGCTACAACGCGGAAACCGAGCGCTCGCGCGCGTCGAATGGGCAGGGGACCGCAACTTATCGCGACGGCCGCTATCAGTACGATGACACCGACTGGCTGACCGGGGAAAATTACTCCTACGACGCTGGAACGGCGAGGGGCGCGGTCTTCGAGGGCGCGGCCGATCGGCGCTCGAATCGGCGCACCGAATCGAACCGCGAAGATGCCGAAGCCCGGGCGCGAGAGCAGCATTTTGGCCGGCGAGGCTTCGAGGCGCTAGACCGGCTCGAGGGCGCGTACCGTGACATCAATACGCCGTCGCAATCCGATTTACTCGGAGGAAACGCGGACCCCACGAGCCAGATGGCAGGGGGCGGAGACCGTCAGGCTATCGCAGCGCAGCGCGAAGCACTCCGGCGCATGGGGAACGTGGCCCGCGACGGCTACACGGCCGAAGATCGCGCGATGATGATGCAAGCCCGCGGTCAGTCTGCGGCGTACGAGCAGCAACAGCGGCAGGCGCTCGCCCAGCAAATGGCGCTCCGCGGAATGAGCGGAAGTGGCGCCGGCATGGCCCAAGCTATCCAGGCGCAGCAATCGGGCGCAAACCGGATGTCTGACATGACGCTCCAAACCGAAGCAAACGCCCAGCGGCGGGCGCTGCAGGCCATGGGCGCGCAATCTCAGATGGGCGCACAGCTTCGCGGCGATGATATGCGCGAGCGGTCCTATCTCGACTCGTTCAACCAGTGGGCTCTCGATCGCAAGGGCTCCGCGGCACAACAGGGGTTCCAAAACGAGATGGGCCGCATCGCCGGTCAGTCCGCCAATGAGGAAACTGCGTACCGGATCCTACAGGCTGAGCGACTCCGGGAGGAGGCGAAGGCCGATGGTGCCGATCCTCTGGAGACCGCGAATGCTATTGCTGGCATCGTGGGCAGCGCAGCGAGTGCAGTCACATGATCACCGCAGCACAGGAAGAGGAAGAGCGCCGGCAACTCGAAGCGCTTCGCGGCACTGGCGGGGACATTCTCGGGGAAGTCTCCCAAAGGCTCGCGGAGCGCGACGATTCGGCGCCGTCGATGGTGACAATCAACATGGATGAATTCCAGTTTGGCGATGACGTCGAACCGGAGACGATCGAGCCAGCGTCCGCGCCCTCGGGGCTTCGCGGGCGACTAGAGGCCGCGGAGCGTCAGCACGCGGAACTTGACGCGGCGCTCTCGGATTCGTCCCGTGGGAGCGGCGCCCACCTTACGGCCGGCAAGATCGAGGCGATGAATGCGATGGCGGAATCGCCAGGTGTCGAGCCGGAATCCGCCCCGGCGCCCGATCCTGTTCAAATGCAGGCGCGACCCGAGCATCAAACGGATGTCGCGGCGGCGCTGGGTGCCCCGCCACGCGGCCACAGCCGAACTTTCTCCGAGAGCCGCTCCCCCATGGGCGTGAGGCCGTCGGATGAGGAGGCGCTCCGTCACTCCGGCGATGGAGACATCGCGGCAGCGGTCCGCAATTTGACCCATAGGCCGGCAGCGCAGACTCCCGCACGCGTCCGAAAGGGGCCCGAGGGTCCTGAGCCGGTGAATCTTGAACGGGAGCAACTTGACTCAGCGCGCCGCGCGGACCGTATTCGAGCGGCTGTGCGTGGCATTCTGGGCGCGGGTGGTGCCGCGGCGTCGATCGGGATGCTCGCGAACGGAAGCCGCATGGCGGCCGCGCCCGCTGCGATGGCGGGCTTGCTTGGGCAGGCGATCGGGGCGACTCCGAGTCGCGAAAGTCAGGCGCTGCAGGACATCCGGCTCTCCCGCGGCCAGGAAGATCGACAGCGGCGCGCGCAAAGCGACATGCGCGACGATGCTAGGCAAAAAGGCCAAGACGCACGCCAGATGCGTGCGGACGGACTCCGCGAAAACGCGCTAGAACTCCGAGCGGAGGAAAGCGCCGCACGACTTCAGCGAATGGCGCGACAAGACGAGATCGCGGCGCAGGACTCCGACGTTAACCGCGCGTATCGCCAGGCGCAGACCGGGCGGATGACAGAGACGACCGAAGGCGCCCGCATGGAACGCGAGCTTGGTCAGCGCGTTCGTGACCCCGATTCGCGCGAGTCGCAATCGGCGCAAGCCGCGATCATCGCGGATCGCGAAGCGCTCGGGCTCGATCTATCAGAGGACCAGATTCGCACCATGAGCGCAGCAGAACTCACGCCGTATATCCAGGCATCGGCACGGCTTCACGGCCACCGGCGCGGGGGACGTCGGAGCGGTGGCGGTGGCGGCAACGGATCCGGTCAGTCGCGAGCCGATCTAGAGTCTGTTCTCATTGGGCGCGGATACGACGCTGCGGCCGTGCGCGGGATGTCTACGCGCGACCTTCGCCGGGAGATGCGGCAAGCCAGCCGACCGAGCGAAGCGCCGCAGGAGGGGCCAGATCCCGAGAGAGAGCTTCTTCGCGGAGTGTTCGCGGGGGTGCCAATCTCCGACGGGGAGCGCGCGAAATTTAGAGCGGGCTACAGTCGGCTAGGCCAGTACGCGGGGCACCTCCGGCGAATCAGCGCGGCAGCAAACCGTTACCAGGGCGCTAGCGTTCTCGGTTCGCAAGCGAGGCGAGAAATTGAGCCAACCTTGACGCTTTTGGCTAGTATGGTTGCCGACCTTGGCGGAATGGGGACGATTAATGATAACGAGGTTCCTCGCATCAACGCTGCGCTCCCGAACCCGTCAGATCTGGAACAGATGACATTTGGCAGCTTTCAGGCCGCGATGCGGTCATGGGCCGCCGCTCTCAGGGACAACGCGAGCGCCTCTTTTGAGACGTACGGCCTCGAAGGCTCGCAGGCTGCGCAAGCGCTTCAGAGGCTTCGGATTCCGGGCTTCTCCGGCCGCGCGGAGAGCGGCGACGGTCAGCGCCCGCGACAGCCCGCCGCACCTCGGTACCGGATCACGCACGGATCGAACGAGACGACGCGCACGCTCACACTGGCGCAAGTTGAGCGGCTCCGAGAGCGCGGCGCGGAGGTTACTCCGCTATGAGCCGCATTCGCCCAGATGGCACCATCGACACCGTCGACGAAAACGGGGATCCCGTGATCGAGATGGCACCTCTTGATATCGAGGGCGACCCTGACACGGTCTTTATTGATCCCGAGGGATACACGCCAGCGGAGCCGGAGCCGGTCCCGATGCCCGTGGTCACACCTCCCGACCCTGAGGACCCGGACGCGTCGCTATGGGATCAACTGGTACAAGCCGCATCATCCGCGCCGTCTGATAACGGCGTCTACGGGACCGAGGCCGCGGGACTCGGGCTTGTGAATGGATTGACGTTTGGTCTTTTTGATGAGGCCGCCGCCGGGGTCGCGTCCCTGGTCGGGGATCGGGGGTATGAAGAGATCCGCGATTCGGCGCGGGATATCAGCGGGCGCGCTGCGCAGGCGTCCCCCGGGATGTCCGTAGCAGGCAATGTCGCGGGCGGACTTTTGACGGGGAGCGCGATTCCCGTAGCGTCGCAAGCCATTACGGCGACCGGCGCGGGCGGCACGGCTCTCAGGGCAGGGGCGAATCTCCTGCAGGGCGCAGCCGAGGGCGCCGTTGCGGGCTATGGTGAATCGAACCGCGAGGGAGTGGAGGCGCTAGAGGACGCGGGCGCGGGCGCAGCGCTTGGCGGCGCGTTTGGCGTCGCGGTTCCCGCCGCGATTCATGGCATCGGAGCGGCAGCCCAGGGCGTTCGCCGCGTTGCCGATGCGGGGCGCAGGACCGAGGCGGATTCAAGGCGGCTTATCGAACTTATTACCGAGCAAGAAGCGCTCGGGCATGCGATCATCGAGGGTGAAGGCATCCGCTTAAAGCCGCAGGCTGCCCGTGCGCTATTCGCAGAAGCGCCGCCAGCTGACGGCGGCCGGCTGGCCGGGCAGGCGGGAGCAAGGTTGCTCTCGGGCTTTCGGAGCCTTGCCGAAAGCATCGCCGTGGACAACGCCGCCGGGACTAGCGGGCGCACGGCCGCACGCAACGCGAGACGCTCTCTTGAGGCTCTCGAAACGCAGTTTTCGGATGCCATCGCCCGAGGTGATATCGGCGAGGCGTTCACGATTTTGGACGAATCCAAGCGAGTGCTCGGGAGAGCGCAGCGCCGGGCGGGTCGCGGAGAAAACCGAGATCGAGGGGCGCGCGATGACTTTCGCAATGCTTATCGCGCGATGCAATCCATGCTCGAAAACGACCAGGCATGGGGCGGCATGAGTGAAATCCAGCGGCGCACCAATCCGCTTTGGTCAGAGGCGATCCGCGCTCGCGAACCCTTTGGCCGGTACCTTGATCGGCAATCCGGCATTGCCGGGGAGGACGCATTCGATACCGTTGCTCGCGCACATCCAGGGCGCGTAGATAGCGCCGCGCGCGGACTAGGGAGCAATGCGCAGCTGTACGCCGCGGATGATATCACGAGGGCGGCGCGCTCTCGTGCGGATCTCGCAGAGGGGCTCCGCGATACGTACCATATGGACGGCGGGCGATTTGATGACCAGATCGACGCGCTGGGCGCCGGCGCGGATGAGATCGACCAGGTGATCGAGCGACTGGGCGGGCGCAGGATTATCGAGCGAGTGATCCAATCCAGGCCCGGCGTTAGCGCCATTCTTCAAGAAGGCGGCGATGCGGTTGGGGACCTCGGATTGCGAGTTAGCGGCGCGGCAAATAGCGCGGTGCGCGGATCGGGCGCCGCTGCGGGTGAGGGCTTGCGCAGGGCCACTCCGCTTATGCAGCGAGAAGATCGCCCAGATGCCGGCGCGACGGGGCCGGAGCCCCTAGACCCGTGGCTTGAGGAGTTGCTCGCCGAACCCGCGAACGCGCCCACAGATGAGCCTCTAGATCCATGGCTCGAAGAACTTTTGCAGGAGCCTGAATAATGCCTACGACGATCCCTTCAGATACCGACGTCACAACGTCGACGATTGACGAGCTGCCCGAGCGCGCTACCCCGGTCGGAACCGACACGCTCTATCTCAAAACGGCCGCCGGCGCGGACCATTTCGCGACGCTGACCAATTTGAGCACCATCGCCCAGGGCGTCGCAGCCCTCGACGCGACCACGAAAGCGAACGCGGCGCAGTCGGCCGCAGAGGCAACGGCCGCGGCGGCGCTTGCCGCCCACGTCTTCACTCCGCGCGTGGTCGTCGTTACCGGAACCGGCGTTACGTTGAGCGATGCATCTCACTCCGGCGCGCTCATCATCTGCACAAGCGCAAGCGCGGTCACCGTGACTATTGACGATGGTCTCCCGGCGGATTTCATGTGCCAGATCCGGCAGGAAGGCGCGGGCGCGGTGAGCTTCTCAACGGCTGGAGCGGTCGTGCTCCGCGTCCCGGCCGCCTTTGCCAATCCGCCATCCATCGTTGAGCAGTACGCGAGCGCGCTCGTGTCGAAAGGCGATGCAACGAATGACGTTGTGATCGACGGCGGGCTAACGGCGGCATGAGTCTGCTACTCGCCAGGAACGTTCTCACGTCCCGACGCCGTGGCGGCGGCGCAGTGGATGAGCCCGACGTGATCTTTCCGTCCTCCATGCTCTACTGGGGGCGCGGGGGCGACTGGACGCTTGGCGGCTCCGATGTCGAGCGGCTTACTGATCTGAGCGGCAACGCGAAACATCTCGACGATGAGGGCAATCCGCCGTCAACGGCCACGCTGGGCGGACAGGACGCGGCGAGTTTTGACGGGGTAAACGAGTACCTCTCCACCGAAGTTGCGCGCCGCATTTCATGGCCCGCACACGGCAGGCTCGCGATGATTGCTATCGCCCGGATCGACACTGCGTCGGGTGACAAAATGCTGATGCAGGGGTCCGTTTCGAATATGGAGCTACGCCAAACCGCGGGCGGCGGCGGCGCGATGCTCTGGCGCTATGGGTCCACATCCGTAGTCAGCTCGACGACTGTTACAGGCGGCATTCACGTGTTCGAAGCGTCACACGACGGGACGGATGCACGGTTCTATTTGGACGGCGCGCTCGATGCAAACGCCGTGGCGACAGCTACGGCGTTTGGGCTTCAAGAGGCGTCAATTGGTGCCCGCGCATCGGGAACGCTCCCCTGCAATTGCACGATCGCGGAAGTTATCTGGCTCAACGAATTTCCAACCACATCACAGCGCGCAGACTTTCAGGCCTACGCGGCCAACCGTTACGGAATCTAAAAAAATGAAATACGAAGAACAATCCATCCGAATGAAAAGCCGTGAGTTCCGCGCTCGCGTAAAAATGGCCGTTACCGAAGCGTGCGCAGATATCGTTATGACGCCCGTGGATGCCGCGGTGGAACCGATCAAAATGGGCGACGCTGTCATTTGGGACGGCCGCGAGACTCTCGATCCTGAAACCGAAAGCTATCCAGTCGAGCGGGAGCGCCGCATCCAAATCGCGCGTCAGGCGCATGGCTGGCTGCAGCGCATCGACCGCCCGGATGCGCTCGACACGGCGTCGCGACTCGCGGCTTCGGCGCTGTCGAAAGTGCCTGATGAGGATCTCTCGGATGAGTTGCTCTTCGCTACGATCATGCGCGGTTTTATCGTGCTCATGACGCCGATCGGATGAGCGAAGGCGACGTCACGACGCCGGGGATCCCGGCCAGCGCCCGCGACCGGCAAAGGCGCTCGCGCGAGTCGGTCCGGCTCCGCGCGCATTCTCTCGTGAGCGACGTCTGCGAGGCGATGCAATCTCGCGGCGTCATCCTCGACATCGAGACGAGAGACGAGCTCCGCGGCATGCTCGACGATGCGATTGTGCGCACGCTGCGCCAAGCTCATTGCGAAGCTGCGCCGCTCATCGCGTCCCTCAGTTCTGAGCTAGCGGAGGAGCGGGCTAGACGGATCCGAGCGGAGAGCGACCGGCTTTCGCTAGCTCTGGAGCGCTCGGAAAAGGGGTTCACGTGATCGGCATCCTCACGCTCGCGGTCGTCGTCGTGAACTTCGTGATTTTGATGATCACGGTCGCCGTCTCACGGATGTATCTCCGCGATCGAGTGGCGCTCTCAGACGCGGCAGAGCAGACGCTCGCGCGCGACTCGCGGGGCGATTGGCTGGCTACGGCGGCGACTCCTCCGACGCGTGCGCAGGTGAAGACTCTTCGGGAGCTCTCGCGGATCAGTGGCGACTTCTCATCCCCCGATCGCGGCCTCGCGATCGCGAAAGGCGGCGCGATCGTTTGGTCTGATGGGTACTACGAAAAGTGCCTCGGGCTACCGGCCGGCGCGCTCCACGGATTCGGTTGGCGCGACCACATGACGGAAGAATCTATTCGGCGCGTGAGCGAGGAAATCGACGAAAACGCGGCGGAGCATGAATACACGCTCCGGCACGCCGATGGGCATGTCGTCGCGGTTCGGTTCCAGTGGCAACGCGACGGCTCACTGGGCGATGATCTGACCCCATGCGTTGTGATCGGCCCGTCTGCCCGCGAGACCGCGGCAGAGTCGCGCGAATCTCTCCGCGAGATTGCCGGCCGCATGGAGCAGCTTTTGGAGCAGCCCGATGGATAGCACCGCCATCGCTGCGATCGGCAGTGCGGCCGCGACGTTTATCGTCGCGATCATGACGTGGGTTTGGAAGGCGGCTCGGGAGAAGCCCGCGCCCCCAGTTCAGCCCACACCGGCCCCGCAGGTTCGGGAGGACTCGGGACGGATTGGCATCGATGACCCGCTGACCGGCCGGCACTTCGCCCAGTCCGCGCGCTCACAAGGCCGCGTCGAGCAGCTCGTAGAGCACGCGGTTGAATCCATCCATTCGATCGCTCGAGGGATCGGAGCGACAGAGGCGCAAATCGCCCAGCTCGCGACTACCTCAGAGTCGATCATCGCGACGGAGGAGGCTGTCCGGCAGATCTCCCGCGTCGTGACGCAGCTACACAAAAATCAACGCGCCCATCTTGGGAAGCTCGAGAGTGAGCTTGTCGAGATCCGGCGCCTACTCTCAGACGAGGGGGAAAAATGAACTGGATTGCAGAGCATTGGGCGGAGTTATCCGCCGCGGGAACGGCGCTATATGCGTTCGTTTCGATCGTCATTGGGCTCACGCCGTCGACGGAGGATGACGCATGGCTCCGGCGAATGGCGGAGCGACTGAGCTTCCTTCGGCCGTCGAATGTGCCCGGCTCGCGGGTTTCCGCGCCAGGCCGCACGCCTCGGGAGACGTCGGCGAACGGCGCTCCGATCTTGCCGATTCTCATGCTGGCCTTCGCGGTCTCGGGATGCGGAGCAAACGCTCTGCGTCAGCACTCGACGGCCGCCAGATTCACCCGCGGCGGCCTGAACGTCGCGGCGGACGCTATCGAGACCGCATGCTCTCCCGTCGCCTCTCGACGGATGCGGATGGACGGTGCGACGCCGGAAGATCACGAGGCTCACGTTACAGCGTGCGAGCGCGCGGCAGAGTCGCAGCATGACGCGGTGGTCGCATGGAGCCGGTGGGTCGACGTCG
>CANNZV010004224.1:0-56318 GCA_947561585.1 Caprella mutica
CTCTTTTCTCTGATAGTACATCATCACAGTGACTCTTATCTCTGACAGTACAACATCACAGTGACTCTTTTCTCTGATAGTACATCATCACAGTGACTCTTTTCTCTGATAGTACATCATTACAGTGACTCTTTTCTCTGATAGTACATCATCACAGTGACTCTTTTCTCTGATAGTACATCATCACAATGACTCTTTTCTCTGATAGTACATCATCACAGTGACTCTTATCTCTGATAGTACAACATCACAGTGACTCTGTTCTCTGATAGTACATCTTCACAGTGACTCTTTTCTCTGATAGTACATCATTACAGTGACTCTTTTCTCTGATAGTACATCATCACAGTGACTCTTTTCTCTGATAGTACATCATCACGGTGACTCTTTTCTCTGGTAGTACATCATCACAGTGACTCTTATCTCTGATAGTACAACATCACAGTGACTCTTTTTTCTGATAGTACATCATCACAGTGACTCTTTTCTCTGATAGTACATCATTACAGTGACTCTTTTTTTCTGATAGTACATCATCACAGTGACTCTTATCTCTGATAGTACAACATCACAGTGACTCTTTTCTCTGATAGTACATCATCACAGTGACTCTTTTCTCTGATAGTACATCATTACAGTGACTCTTTTTTTCTGATAGTACATCATCACAGTGACTCTTTTCTCTGATTGTACATCATCACAGTGACTCTTTTCTCTGATAATACATCATCACAGTGACTCTTTTCTCTGATAGTACATCATCTCAGTGACTCTTTTCTCTGATAGTACATCATCACAGTGACTCTTTCCTCTGATAGTACATCATCACAGTGACTCTTTTCTCTGATAGTACATCATCACAGTGACTCTTTTCTCTGGTAGTACATCATCACAGTGACTCTTATCTCTGATAGTACAACATCACAGTGACTCTTTTCTCTGATAGTACATCATCACAGTGACTCTTTTCTCTGATAGTACATCATTACAGTGACTCTTTTCTCTGATAGTACATCATCACAGTGACTCTTTTCTCTGATAGTACATCATCACAGTGACTCTTTTCTCTGATAGTACATCATCACAGTGACTCTTTTCTCTGGTAGTACATCATCACAGTGACTCTTTTCTCTGACAGTACATCATCACAGTGACTCTTTTCTCAGATAGTACATCATCACAGTGACTCTTTTCTCTGATAGTACATCATCACAGTGACTCTTTTCTCTGATAGTACATCATCACAGTGACTCTTTTCTCTGGTAGTACATCATCACAGTGACTCTTTTCTCTGACAGTACATCATCACAGTGACTCTATTCTCAGACAGTACATCATTACAGTGACTCTTTTTTTCTGATAGTACATCATCACAGTGACTCTTTTCTCTGATAGTACATCATCACAGTGACTCTTTTCTCTGATTGTACATCATCACAGTGACTCTTTTCTCTTGTAGTACATCATCACAGTGACTCTTATCTCTGATAGTACAACATCACAGTGACTCTTTTCTCTGATTGTACATCATCACAGTGACTCTTTTCTCTGATAGTACATCATTACAGTGACTTTTTTTTTCTGATAGTACATCATCACACTGACTCTTTTCTCTGATTGTACATCATCACAGTGACTCCTTTCTCTGATAATACATCATCACAGTGACTCTTTTCTCTGATAGTACATCATCTCAGTGACTCTTTTCTCTGATAGTACATCATCACAGTGACTCTTTTCTCTGATAGTACATCATCACAGTGACTCTTTTCTCTGATAGTACATCATCACAGTGACTCTTTTCTCAGATAGTACTTAAAGCATGAGAATTCTTTTCAAACTGAATATCACGTGGGTGTGAATTTAGTTCACTTCTTAGAATTTCTTCTTCACATTGTTATATTTTTATTAGTTTTCGCCTCCAGTGTGAACTCCTCTTAAATGATATTTATGGTCCCTGTGGCTCTGGTCTGTTTACTTTGGTCCCGCCAGTGATAAGTTATTCCTATTGAGCTCTGACGTCATATACATGTGTGAATAGAGTTACCAAGTGGTATTTGACGACTCTTTTCATTTTTATTAGCTGTTTGAATGAGAAAATAAATCGTCTTATGAGTAAACATTGAAGCTCAGGATTAATATTCACCTGAATTGTAGTGTGGTTGAAACTATTTTCAAAATGGTTCTTATATTTTGAGTTTTACATTGAAATTTATATTGGGCTATTTACAGTTTCTTAATCTGCAATTTGATTATAATCTTCAGTTTATAGTAGGCTACGACAAGGCTTCATCGCATTTCATTGTCGCTGTTCAAATTCGTTAGGTTTAGATCTGTTTGCATTTCATTATTTCGACACAATTCAAATGTTCGCTAATGCCGAATGGGAGACAAGATTTGGAATGATGGTTATAACGTGGTGATGGGTGAGTGTAATGTAATGATGGTTATAACGCGGTGATGGGTGAGTGTAATGTGATGATGGTTATAACGCGGTGATGGGTGAGTGTAATGT
Source organism: Caprella mutica (assembly GCA_947561585.1). Lineage (NCBI taxonomy): Eukaryota > Metazoa > Arthropoda > Malacostraca > Amphipoda > Caprellidae > Caprella > Caprella mutica. The sequence continues at coordinate 2,516 of CANNZV010004224.1, forward strand.
GATGATGGTTATAACGCGGTGATGGGGTGAGTGTAATGTGATGATGGTTATAACGCGGTGATGGGTGAGTGTAATGTGATTATGGTTATAACGCGGTGATGGGTGAGTGTAATGTGATGATGATTATAACGCGGTGATGGGTGAGTGTAATGTGATATTGGTTATAAAGTGGTAATTTAGAGAGTTTCATATAATAGAGGTTGATTATAGTTAAGAGTTTACATATCATTTGTAAGTAAAGGGTAGCCACCAATGAGTAGTAAATAAATATCCTTTTCTGTCGGACAATAATGGTGGTTGAGTTATAAACTATATTAATGTGTAAAGGGTGTAAGTGATAGATAGATTTTAAACCCTATATTTGCTATTGAATACTTGTTTCAGCATACATTAATTCGTTTGGTAATTGTATTACCTTTCCTTATAAGAAAGATAATACAATTTATTAACTCATCATTGAAGTCATTCCCGAGCTTTCTGAAAAATCTGACATAACCATTTAGGGGTGGAATATATCCAAACTAGATTCATTTACTTGTTAGGATACCTACCTTCGATATATTCAAACATTGTTATTTTATTATTTGACTACTGCTAAGTAATTGAAATGATTTTAAGGAGTGTACAGTTGTGTCTCATACGTTTTCATCGCAGACCTCGAAATGAATTTGCAACAGATGCTACGGAAAATCTTCTGCCAATAAGCAAAGCAAGGGCACGTACACATTCTGGTTTGAATTGAAATTATGATACTTTCACGGAGCTGCGGTTTGCAACCATGCACCTGAATTTCAAGCAGCGAATGTTCCGACGGTATTGAACCTCGAATTCATAGATTTTGTGCAATCGTAATGTGTATTTTAAACTACGATATTCAATTGTTATAATTAGCAATCAATAACAATGTATTTGTATATATAATATACAAATTAAATCAATGAAGATCAGTGGATTGATTTTATTTCTTGCAAAATTATTTTTCAGCGAAATTTTTTTTTTGTATGTGAAAGAATAAATTTTTATTATTTGTGTAGATTTCTAAACCGAGAAAACATTTCCCTTTTTGCTTCCGAGTCTCATTTCTCAAACCGTCTGTCGGATGCTGCCTCTCGTCACATTGACGGAACCGTCCAAACACAACATAGAAAAATGTATATCATCTAACGTTCTCTACTGAAACAGATTATCAGTTTATCCCGAACGTGTTTGATAATTTTTAATAAAAATATATTGATCCTTCAACGACATATCATGAATTTGTGTCTTAAATATTTAATATCCTAAAAAAATTCTGATAAAGGGCTACGACTAAATTGTTCGTGTTATTAGTATCTGCAATTTGAGATTAAGAAGAATTCAATTGAACTAAAATTTAAAAAGTCAAATGAAATTAAAATTGTGAAATTTTTTCTATATATTATTAAGGTTAATTTTATTGAAAAAACAATATTGGATTAAAATAAAAGAGACGGTTCAGGATCTATACTTCCTCTAAATATGAACACATCATAAAAATATACTAAATACATTTAAAAATGGTCCAACCAGTAATTTCTGACTGGTTAATTCCTGATTATGTATGTATTTATGTTCCTAATAAATAAATTATACATTATATTTCACTGAACCATATAATATGATACAACGAAATTAATTCATTTTAAGTGGATTAATACGTATATTAACAAAATGAAACAAATTTAAAAAAATAAAATAAAATACATTTTGAATTACATGAACTATAGATAATTTCAAAATATATTCATATCAATATTATTGGTGATTCGACAGCACGAATGTCGACATCACGTATCAATGACACCAATAAAGTATCTCCTTGCTCTCTCTTTTTCTAAGTAAATTTGTCCGGCAATTGCGTTAGGTAGCCTTTTGCTGCTCGAGAACCTGACACAGTAACAGTATCCGATAATGCTTGAACTGAAAGAAAACAGAACATGAGCCGTAGGTGTGGATGGTAGAAAGTCACTTCAAATATTAAAGATGATTGGCATACGCAATTTTATATAATATTTTTGTTTTGGGTATTTCATAATACTTGTATTTGATGAATATTGGAAAGAGTTATTTGTATGGAGATGATTATTGTAGAATGTATGAACTCTGAATTGATGTGTAAATTATGTGTACAGTCAAAGAAACTTTGATGTGTACAGTCAAAGAAACTTTGATGTGTACAGTCAAAGAAAGTTTGATGTGTACAGTCAAAGAAACTTTGATGTGTACAGTCTAAGAAACTTTGATGTGTACAGTCAAAGAAACTTTGATGTGTACAGTCAAAGTAACTTTGATGTGTACAGTCAAAGAAACTTTGATGTATACAATCAAAGAAACTTTGATGTGTACAGTCAAAGAAACTTTGATGTGTACAGTCAAAGAAACTTCGATGTGTACAGTCTAAGAAACTTTGATGTGTACAGTCAAAGAAACTTTGAGGTGTACAGTCAAAGAAACTTTGATGTGTACAGTCAAAGAAACTTTGATGTGTACAGTTAAAGAAACTTTGATGTGTACAGTCAAAGAAACTTTGATGTGTACAGTCAAAGAAACTTTGATGTGTACAGTCTAAGAAACTTTGGTGTGTACAGTCAAAGAAACTTTGATGTGTACAGTCAACGAAACTTTCATGTGTACAGTCAAAGAAACTTTGGTGTGTACAGTCAAAGAAACTTTTGAACAAACAATCATCACAACAAAAGCTTGTTACTTATCTGATATAATCGATGTACAGCTAACTTTTGACAGCTTCCCAGAAAAAGATAAAATTTAGCACAATTTCTTCAGGTTCAGGGGCTTTGAAATGAGGCTTTAAATTTAATTTGTTACCAATTGGTTTATTTTATCATACTCTCAAATTTTTATTTATCAAAGGATATATTATTAATGTAATCAATAATTCTCTAGGCCAAATGTAATTGCATTGTTTTTCCAATCTATACGATTCTATGTGAGTAAATATAAAATTTGAATAATTTCCTCAATCCTCACGAAAGATACTTTGTATATCGGAGAGTTACTGTTTTTTTTCATTTCAAATTTTAAATAACTCAAATATACTACTGAAAAAAAAACAAATTGCAACTAAAATAACAGATAAATATACGAAGGGTTAAAAATGAGTAGAACATTCAAGCATAGAAGTATTGAAAAAAGAGACAAATAAAAATATTTTCAGTCTCTCGACAGCACGATGTTGTGATTAATTTTTCAAAGTTTTCACTTGTTCTAGGTTGTGAATTCTAAAAAACAATTGGCCATTGTTTCTTTTTCTAGATTTGTTTATCCATTGAATTTATCCTGGATTTTTTTTATATTGAAGTGTTGAGTTAGAAATAAGTTGATGAATATTCGGCTTTCAATGCTGCTGCTGCAACTGTTGACTAATAATATAAGTGATTATTAATTTAAATTAATCACTATATTTTAACACATTATTATTACTTCGATTAATTTTAATATTTTTTCAAATTAATCATAACTTATGAAGCATATTAATTAGTAATAATATATATCCGCCAGTTGGTGATAATTTCTATATAATTTTTGGTTGCCATTCATTATATTGAAATGACTACATTTGTAAAAAAATTAGAATACTTAATCTTTCATTATAATATTTTTATAATAATTTACTTTGACTCAAGTGCCTGATTTTAAATAGGAGAAATATTTTCCCTTTATCATAAAAACTATCCTAGTAATTTGATGCAATTAGGTTGTATGTGTTATTGCATAGGTAAATAATCTAAATAAAAATACCTGGGTGTATAATCCTATCTAATAAAAATCATAAAACCAAGGTAAAACTTTAGAAATTATACAGTGAAAGTATGTTTGAATGTCTACCTATAATTCTTATGCATAATAGGCATATAATCCTAATCGGCTAAAAATTGGTATCGGTGCATCTCTAAACACGAGGAGGAAAAAATAGATATATGTACATCATCACCGCATTGAAACAAAGCAGAAAACATGGATTATTCACAAAAAAAATTGAATAAACACGTTAGTAACACACAATCTAAAAACAAGCAAAACACTCAAATGAAAGAAATATAACATGTTCCCAAAGGTGTCTGACTGAATAAAGCTTGAACGTCTGTAAAATATAAGAACACATTATGACAAAGAATCATTTTGTGGTACAAAGATTAACGAAGAGATAGATTAAAGGATCATTTCTTTTCTGTAACTTTGTGTAATTTTGTATTTTCTTTAAAATAAGTCTTTCGCTAAATTTGCATTTCTTCGAATTTGTCTTTCGGCAAATCCTCACTTCGGCGAATCCATTTTCGACAAATTTGGGTTTCGGAAAATCGTATTCGGAAAATCTGGTTCGGCCATTTAGGGTTCAGCGAATTAGTTTTCGGAGATTTTGATTTCGGTAAATTCGTTTTCGGCCAATCTGCCGGATATCATCAATATGGACCATATATAATGCGGTGCGTAGAAATACCGGAACGGAACGAAACGGACCGGAACGGACCAAAACAGACCGAAACGGAGGCCAATATGTATGTTAGAGTACTGTTTGCATCCTTTTAAATGCTCATGGAGGTTGTTCCGATCCGTTTCGGTCCTTTCCGGTGGTTTCTACGTACCCTATATAATGGAGTGAATAAATTAATTATAAATCCTACTTCTATATTCTTCTATACTTCCACATCACAATATCGTTCATATAATTAGTAAAAACCGTATATATTTCCATATATTGAACTGCTACAATACAAGAATACAAGATATGCATAATGAGAGTTTCGTAGGATTTCATATATAGAGGGTTATATTGCTTATAGTAATAATAGAATTATATGGCACATGCAGTGTGTGGCCGATTTTTTTTATAATTTAATGTGTATCAATATTACAAACTGCAGCTTGAATTGAAAGTTATTACTTAAAAAAGGAAAATAAACTTTTTTGTTGTACATAATGTGTATATATATCTATATATTACGAAATACAAGCATACTTTAAAGTTTAATTGCTCAACGATTTTTTTTCCTAATCACAGAACTTACTACCCTTCCTTATCATATTGACATATTATTTACAAATTATAGATATAAAGTTCCTATATGCTATCAAATTAATATCATTATTAATATAATATTCCTATTTTTCTCTTTTCAAAGAGCTGTCATTTAAATATAAGTATTTTGGCTAATATCTGTTCGGCGGAGTGTCATTCGGTCAACTGTCTGTCACATGCATACATAGTGTGTACATCGCTTGTTTATTTCCATAGTTGTTCTTTTCGAAAGCAATATGCATATTTGATTGCCTTATGCACTGCAGTCGGTGAATTTTTCAACTGAAATATGAATGTGGAATTCAAACTTATGGAATGAAAATAAAAAATCCATGCCATTCATTGGAATATAGGTCAAGAAGATTGGAAATGGTTCAAAAAATTAGGTAACGAAAATGTTGTGACAGTATAATATTTAATTTCCTAAATGATATTAATGTAGAAAACGTAGATTTCTATATGCGCATTGAACGAAACAATTATAATAAGTTTAATTGTCCTGATAAATTGTGAAGCTTTGTAGAATATTATAAGGGATAGAAAAAGTTACTCGACATAGTTATTACTAATAAAAATATACAATGATGTTTTATGATTATTATACAATTATTATACTTATTTTCATTTAATAATCACCAAGTTTATTAAATGGCGTAAAACTTATATGAGATGGGGTTGCATCCAATACATGACAAACGTTTAATTGTTTGTCATGTATTACACTACAAGCGGCGCGCTCCAAAAATTAATGTATATTTGACGCTAGTGGTGCTGCTAGCGTCAAATAAGTATTAATTTCCGCTTGTAGTGTGTACGCACCCTAATTGTTGGCGTTACGTTTAATTGTTAGCGTTACGTTTGATGGTGACGTTACGTCCAATACATGGTGTTACGTCTTATTTATGAGGTTACATCTAATTGATGACGTTACGTCTAATTAATGACGTTACGACGTTATGTCTAAATAATGACGTTGCGTCTAAATTATGACACTACGTCCAATAAATGACATTATGTCTATTATATGACGGCACGTCGTTTATAAGACGTCACATCTATTATACGACATTATGTAGTCCATTAAGGGGACCGTCCCCGAAGAAAACTCAAAATTTTTCATAATTAAGTACCTACCAATATTGTGAACAATGTGAGAGACCAAAATTAAACTATATCTCCAAAGGCGAAGGGGGGGGGGGGAGGAGGGTTTTCAATAACATTTCAAGGTTACGCGCTGCGACTTCCATGTGCAATCTCATCTATGACGCGTGTGACGTGATATGGAGTGATGTTTGTCTTAGCCAATTAGCATAGAGATGCACCTACCAATTTGAATAATGTCACCAAAAATCACTATATACCCAAAAATCACTATATACCTATATCTCGTACTAGACTTTCAACCTCAATTTCTCACACTTCTAGAAAGGTGAAAAAATGAGTATTCAAAACAAAGCCCCTTGTTTTTGGTTGAAGCTAGAGCATTGCGGTTTTTTGCATTCGATACTCCATAATGATATCTACAATATGATTTTCTTCGATTTTTGATTTTCGAATTTGTTGTAGAACATTTTTTCCGACAAAATTTTTTTTTCAAAATTTTTGGTTTACTTTTTAAGAAAAAGTCGAAATTTAGAAAACCCATTCGAAAATCAAAAATCGAAGAAGATTTTATTGTAGATATCAGTATGGAGTATCGAATGCAAAAAACCGCAATGCTCTAGCTTCAACAAAAAACCAGAGGCTTTGTTTTTTGAAATGGTTCGAAATTTGTTCGAAATTCGAATAATTCGTTTTCTATGGGTCTAATTGAAAAAATGTCACGAACAAAAACGATAGATAATTCAATTTTATATATACATACGAAGTTTCAGAACCATAACTTCGATAATAAATTTGTTTCAAAATTTTGGGGACGGTCCCCTTAAACGACATTACGTCTATTGTACGACGTCACCTTTATTAGATATAACATACTGTTATGAGTTGGTATATTAGTCAACTATTTTAATTTAAACTTTTATTAAAGTTAATTTTTTTCTTTTAAAACTTGTCAATACAGCTCTTTATTCTAATTTTAGAATTAAATTATTTCTAGCATATATTTCTATTTTTGGTTGATTTGACATAATTTTTTTAATTTCTCAATTTAAGTGTCATAGAGTAAAGGTTCCATCTGACACTTGTGAGTGAAGCTTGCCAATTGAAAATAGCATTTCATTCTATTTCTCATAATTGATGTTTGTTCAGTATTGCAACGTTAAATAAACGAGAAAATAATGAATGCTTTATTTGCTCTGCAGGTCGTAAATTAATGTGATTTATAGGCGAAAGAGATGCGTGATATAAAAGACTTGTAAATGCTAATCATTATGAATAAGATGCAATAACATTTATTGATTTATTTTTCTTGAAAAGAACACATTCTTAATTAACAACATCAGGAATGAAGTGTAATAATAAAAAAAAATCATTAAAAAAAATGGACAATCAAAATATATGTTATATGTTTGGATAATCGAAACTCATTTTCGGTATCAACTGATAATAACATCACAAAATTGAGACAAACCTTTCACGAAAGTTTTCGTATCGCAACCCGTATGTTTATGCCCTTTTTACGCCATTTTAAAAGTCGTTAAGTCATAAAATATTTTCTGCTTCAGAAGAAAACTAAGCAAGATAATGGCATCACCTAACCTGTCATATAATACAGTCCTTACTTTAACAGTATTTTATAGTGAAAAAAAACATGTAATGGGGTACTTGATTATTTATTATTAGGGTTGAGACAATATGCTTTTAAAGTCATAGATCCCTAAATATTATAGGAGAGAATCGTTTTAAACCAGCGGTATATAGTATTCGATACCATTTCATTTCGTTTGGTCTATGATATTCTTAAGATCTATGATTTTTGAAGCATACTGTCACAACCCTACTTATTAGGTAGTTATTTTACTTTTTCATCTACCTTACAGATTTTCAAAGGAAGCTATGATCAGATTTGGAATCAAATGATCACATTATAAGGGACACAAACTCGATAGAAGTTCGTGAGACATAAACAGACAAGAAAAATAAGACTAGAAATATAAGTTGTTGAAATGACAAAATACAGTGAATTTTCTTTAGCGAATATACTAGTGCTTGATAGTAATACTAGGCTTATAATATATATCAGACTTGCTTTGAAGCAAATTTCAAAGTTTATATCTAAATTTATATCTGTTTTTTTGGTGTTTAAAAGGATGAGCATTATTTTTTAATACCTATTTAACCTATTCTTGAAAATCTCAGGTTTTTTCGTTATTTCTTTACTGTCGAGAATCATAAAGCTGATAGATATGTACATTTTTATATTATATAAATTTCATGTTGTAATTTTTTCCAAAAAAAATATAAAAAATATATAGTATTGTATTTTCCATATTATGAATATTTCTAATTACATTGGAATATGGATTTTTTTTATTCTACTGAAGTTATTTCCTATTATATTTTCCACTAGGTACAATCCCTTCAATCGTGGTAGTTCGGCTACTATAATTCTATAATTATGTCCATTTTGTATAGGGTCAAGAAGNGTATAGTATTTTTTATATTATGAATATTTCTAATTACATTGGAATATGGATTTTTTTTATTCTACTGAAGTTATTTCCTATTCTATTTTCCATAAGGTACAATTTCTTCAATCATGGTAGTTTGGCTTCTATAATTCTATAATTATGTCCATTTTGTATAGGTTCAAGAAGAATTCTGAAGATTGGTCTTATTCATCTAAAGTCAAAACTAATTATATGTTATATATTTTGTACCAACGGTACAAAATATATCTCTAGACAATATTCTGTCACATCGGTCTGTTATTTCAAACACCATTGAATTTATGATACATGATAACAGTCGCAATGCACTTTAATTTGCTTGATATCTGTCAATAACTCTCACGCAACATAATATTCTACTTGCTGATCTGAAGATGATATTTCACTCTCTATTATTAAATGAATAGAAAGCTAATGATTCATTGGATATATTGTTATGGATGCAGAAAACTTATTCTGTTAATATAGATATATCATTCACAAGAGAACTAATGGAAAATGACACTTTGCTTGTAAAATAATTTCAGATTAAATTCCGACCTCTAACAAATTTATAGAGGGAAGCATTTGCTATGTTTTTTATACCAAGTATTTTTTTCTCTCAAATGTAAATCAAAACTAATGTAAAATATTTGTTCCGCTTAATATTTCATCGGCAAATTACTATTTATAAACTGAAAGACTTCTCCATGGGCTTCTAACTAACTGTGAAGAATCATCCTAGATCCTCTTCCTTTAAATAAAAAATGTATGTTGAGACCCAGAGAGCGTAGAAATATTGCAAGAGAGTCTCTGAACATAAATCATTTGTCACCTTCTGTCGCCAACACTTGAGAAATTTATGATCTAAATCCTACAGAGATTTTTTTGATGAGAACTCAGAAAAATTACCTTTTAATATTTCATCTTAGAAAGTAATCGACGGGAAAATATATTATATGATATTGTACATATCTATTAGTACAAATTATATATTGAACAACAGTATATCAAAATATTAAATAAATTTGTAACAAAAACAATTAAGAATATTATCTTTATATATTCAAAAAACTTCTTCATACATTTGAAAAATAATTGTTATACGTTTAACAAATTTCATGGTAGTTGTAACTATCAACTCGGTAACTTCATTATTAAGCAAACAGTTTTCGGTAGACAGGTGTTAACATAAGTCCTCTGTCTCTGGGGAGTTTTGAGTATAATTAGTATATTAATTGGTGTCAGGACAATTCGTTGCCGGGCAATTCATCGTCGGATAATTTGTCGCTGATTGAAAATAAAAGTGATATAGTTTATAGTAATAATGCACTTTTACCTTATGATATATTGATAATTACAAATAAAATTAATACATATATATTAATATATTAATACAGATAGTAATAATGAACTTTTACCTTATGATATATTGATAATTACAAATAAAATTAATACATATATAATTATAATACAATTATAATTATATTTTTATTAAAATAATATTTTCATTATAATAATATTTTTATTTATAATAATATTTTTATTAAAATAATATTTTTGTTATAATAATATTTTTGTTGAATACTGAACAGTGTAATAGTGCAATTTCCATAGATAATTTTAAGATTTTAAACTCTACCTCAAATAGTTCAGACTTAAAAATTTTAGAATCTCTTTACATTTTTAAAAGAAAACCTTCATTAAACCTCCAGAAAAGTTCATTCCCTCTTTTAATTGTAGATAGCTGATTTTTACCTTTTTTTTATATTGTTTTTTTTTATTATCTTCATTTTATCATTTCTCTTTCACTTTTTAATTTTTTGATCTTTTCTTTTATCTCCAATAAATTTTGTATAACTTTTTTAAACTCATTACAGATGCATTCTTTGATAATGATTCATGTACTGAATCGAAACGTCAGATTTTATAAACTATGAAAATTTTAACTTTGTTTTTAGCCTTCTCCTTCATTTTTTAATATTTTTGTTATAATAATATTTTTATCAAAATTATATTTTTATTATAAAAATATTTTTATTTATAATAATATTTTTATTGAAAAGGCTCTATAGTACTATCATTCTACTCGTCATTGAATTGTTCGATAAGTTTATTTCATCCAATTTCTGGTGTTTCATTGAGGCTTAAAATTTAAAGAGAAAAAAATAAAACTAATGGTAAATTTCAACTACATCCTCAAAGTGCTATAAATCCATTAAAAGAAAATACAGGGATAATAATAAACATATCTTAAATGTGATCAGCAATTACGAAGCAAATAATAAAACATCTTTATAGAATTTTGACTAACTATCGTTAATTTGCATATCTCAAATCTGAAATATTGTTACCTAGAGTTTGCAAATTTTTTACATAATTTTTTACTTTTTCATTTTTAAAATTGACATTGCAATAATAAATCAATTGTTTGTGCGGCCAACAAAGGGAACGGTTAAAATTATGTTACAGTTTAGTCTTGTTTCAATGATTTATACATGAATGTTAAGAATTTCTTTGCTTTATTATAGCAATGCTAGTTAATAGTTTGTTTTTCTATACTATCAACATGAGCATTTGAAATATTATATTTTTGTTTAATTTTTAATAATTTTATGAATTTGCGATGATGATCAGCTCAGTAAAAATTTTATTTTACTAAAAAAGATTATTTTATATTTACTAGTTTTATTTGTAATTTTCAAAAAGTTATAATTATATTATAAATTATATTTCTTTTATTTTCAATCGGCGAAGAATTGTCCAGCGACGAAATGTCCAGGCGATAAATTTTCCTGTGCGACGAATTTTCCGTTGAGAAATTGTCCGGGGACAAATTGTCCGGCGACGAATTGTCCAAGCACCATTTAATGATATGGTAGAACAAAGACTTAAGATCATTTATATCAATATCGCATATATTTTAGTTCAGTCTATAGTTATGCATTTAAAGTTTTTAATACTCAGTGTGTCCCACAATATTTTGAGTCAGGGTAGTAGAGTGACATTATATTAGTCAAAAAATTAATTTAGTGAAATTATGTCACAGCTCATAGTGAGTGAATATATTGATTTTTCTATATGTATATAAATATTAAATCCGTTTTTATTTCTTGAAGAATAATTTAATGTGAAATATGGTTTGTATAATGTAAACATCAGTATAATAGATACAGCTGTAGTAAACCGACAAAATGTAGTAAGTTATGTTAATAATTTGTCATTTGAATTTAAATCCAACCATATAGAACAAAAAAAAAATATTCAGCTACCTTGGCACGATCGGTTTTTGCAGTGCGGCAAGTATCACATGACAATAAAATAAAACTTAAAACTAGATGGTATTTTTGCACACATGAGGCTTTTTTTGCGTGGTATAATGCACCTAAAATTTGGAGGCAAGGCGAAACATTTTTTTTTACTGCACGTTGATGGTCGCATAACCAGCCAATTCTACCTAATGTACGTGTAGTGTGTCCACGGGTAGTCTGTTGTTGCATTTTTTTAATAATAATGTTAAGAAATTATAGTAGAGTTGAACCGATAGCGTATTGGTAACCGATACCGAAGTACCAATTGCAATTACTTTCAATGTATCGAAATAATATCGAGTCCGATATCAATTACTTTTATAATAGTATAATATTAAACACAAAGTCACAAGAAATGACAGTTCTAGATTGGTATCTAAAAATAAATTTATTGATAATCTATAAAGTTTGCATGACTTAATGAAGGTCTCTATAGTCTCTACAATCTTCATGAGATAGGATTAGTTATCTAGGTATTTATAATTAAGATTGCTGCTTATGATTTTACAAATATCCCATCTATGAAATTATACTGCGTTTAATTATACACTATAGACCCGCTGCGTTAAAAATCACTATGTGTGCCCTTGCCATGCACCTTTGGTAATTTACCGCTGCGTAAAAAAGTCACTCGGCCTTAGCCCACTTCCAATCATTTAATATTACATTTATTATACCTACCTATAGCTGATATTTTAGGAAGCGGCACAAATTCTTCTTATTTGTATTTAAAATTATTAACTCTGGATCGTATGACTCTTATTGTAGTGTATTGATAATACACTACAAGTAGAAACAAATATATTCTATCAAATTTAATCATTTTTACAGCAAAATGACGAGTGAAAATAAAACAATAAAAAATGCTTGGAAGTGGCTTTTAATGTCAAATTAGTTCATGATCTATGTAAGCACTAAGTTTCCGAGAACGTTTCTCTGTACCATTATTAAGTATATAGTTACTAGTATGATGTATTTACTAATATGAAGTACAGCAATTTAGATGATGTAAGGGTATGTTTGTTAGCTCATATAGTGCCGGTTTAGCAATTAAAGGCGATATCGAAAAACTTTGGGGATAAACCCCAAACTCCGAGGCTATAATAGAGTAATTCGGATTTTACGGTACAATAACAATTAGGGAGAATGAGCAAACTTTTTACTCTCTGCAGTTGACTGCAATTAATACATGCAAATATTTGATAAAAAATATATTTTTAAATGTATTTGGTATCTATAGAAAGTAAACAATACTAATAATATTTAAACAGGTAAATATTAATTTGCAATAACGTACTTATTTGGAGCATGGGAAACTGCCAGGCAAAACTGCTTTTGGAACATTATTCGGTTATAAACAGGTTATAATGCCATTTGAAATGTTTAATTTAATTTGAACTGTACCAATTCCGATAACTCACAGTTAAATATTGTCAATTAATTAAAAATCGAATTTGCAATATGCAAAAAAATGATGTACATATGACACGCGTTTTGTTGTCATATACACGTTAGCAAATTATCAACTGGGCATCATTTATTCATTTATTAGTTAGTTAGTTTGTTTTTCTGATTCAACATCAATTATATACGCAGATTCTTCCCGACGAAATGTTTGATAATATTTTTAATTTCACATTATAAATTTTTTATTGCACTTCATGAATTCATATATACTTCATTATATATTGGAGTAATTAAAAGTCAAAAAAATACATGTATTTCAGATTTGTTAAGTCAATAATTATTATATCCCTAATCGCAATTTACGTTCAGGATTTCTTTTCAATTACATCTTCTATAAGAGAGTGGATATATAGTATTTACTTAAGTATTTTCAATGTAATTCTAACAAATAACACACACCAGTAAAAGCACTTAACAAATTACATTTGTAAACGTAATTGTGATAACTGTGAGAGAGTTCTGTACTTGAAATGTATTGTAGTTAATATAAAACGTCATGACAGTATCACTACTCTATAGTATAGCTTGCCTTTCTAATAAATATTATTAGAATATATATTATAGGGACTAAATTTATGTTCTTCATTGACGAGATTTCTTAAAGTATATAAGATATGTTGCTATAAAATATAAAGAATGGCTTAAATTTCACCAATAAAAGTGCTTATATGCTTAAATGCAACATATTTTAATTCATTTAACGAAACATTGCATATCGAATATATAATATATACGTATATATATATGCAATTTATTATGAAATAATTGGCATTGCCAAATGAAAATGTAAGAATATATAAGGCAACTATTCACTCTGTACCTATCCAATTAGGTACTTGTTATAATTATTAAAAAAATAGAGGGAAGGAAAATAATTACACGTAGTGCTATAGAGGGAATAAAGTAGAAATGGAAATCGCCTGACGATAATGGTTACGATGGAAATGAAGAAATAGTGTAAATACACGTAAGAAGAATATAGTAAATACATTCAGGAAAGCTTTACAGTTTTTCTTCATTCATAGTACTCGGAAAATAGGTGTTACCATGTGAATTTAATTTTTTTAAATGTCCGATTGACAGATCATGAATTTTTTTGTTGACTCCCACTTTCTGCAGGTAAATTGTGTTATGTAGCTAACTGCGGCCTCTAACCACAGATCATTTATAAAAATAATAGCTTCAAAACACACAATAGAAACTGTTGGTACACGGAAAACTGCCAGGCGGAAAACTGCCAGGCGGAAGACTGCCAGGCGGAAAACTACCGAAGCGGAAAACTGCCAGGCGGAAAGCTGACAGTCATTTACTGGCAATTTAAAAATTTTAGTGAATAATAACATTTTAATTTATAATTAAACGTTAAGGAGTTAAGGAACATTCATTTTTTACTTAGTATACAAAACAAAAATAATAGTTAAATGTAGACAATTTATTAGAAAATTATATAAATATTAAAGATATATATGAAATATTATATAAAAATTAAAAACTAAAATCTTTCTTAGAAAAGGTTTAAAATACTAAGAGAAAAAACAAAGAAAAATATTAGTATTAGGGACAGAGTACAATTTCTTTGTTTACACAACGCATCTTTAAATTATCAGTTCATAACGCGCTAACTGTCTAATTTTTATTTTATAATTTGAGAATTGGACAAGCCTTCAAGCTTAATATTCGCTTGTACCCATTATAAAACAAATTCGATATATGTTTGTGAAATATTTAGAATTTGCAACACAACATCTATGATTATTAAACTGCTATTACCTACCAATAGAACCTAAATCCCTGACAATTTCACTTGATCGAATTGGATTGTACATTAATTAATAATACTTGTTACATATAAAGGAATATTGTAAAAATGAAGGAGTTGTGCTATTGACATGGAGAATAAAAATAAAAATATAATAAATATTGAACATACATATATGTTGATTTAACATACGCTTAATTTATTGTATAATTTAAGATTAATTAATTATAAGAATATCTAATTAGCTATTAATCACAAATCAGTACGTGGGGTTTAACGTTTGCTTTTGAACCAAAGGTTATATTGCTGACATTAATATAGGAAATTAAAAACAAGGGACTATATACGTAACTTAATATGTTTTTTAAAATGTACGTGACAGAAAATAAGTATTAAATGGTAATTGTTACTTCCTTGTGTGTACTGAAGTTTGGTTTACAGTGTGTTTAATAAGGTAGCTTTGTTGAAATATAATTTTCATTTGGATATTAAGTAATCCAATATCTATATTTTTATTACTGTAAAAATGAATATCCTCTTAACCCTTAACGAAGGGCTGACGCCGTTTTTTAATTTAGATATTCTTTAAATGTGTTTATAACTAAATAATAAAAGTAAAAAATACATAAATTCCCATTAAGTGACTGGCAGTTTTCCGCCTGGCAGTTTTCCGCATGGCAGTTTTCCGCTTCGGCAGTTTTCCGCCTGGCAGTTTTCCGCTTGGCAGTTTTCCGCCTGGCAGTTTTCCGGACACCGAAACTGTTAAAAGCAGAGCGCTTGTTATTTCAATATAAGTGCGATTAAGCAGGTTAGAGAGACCTTCTTGAGAGGGCCACATTTGGAAATCAATGTGCCTTTATAATTAAATTAATCGATTGAACCTTCTGTAACCATCATCTATAATGATATGATATATAGTGTATGTTGGTATACTATAAATTCTAAAATTGTAATTTCAGTATCTCCATATTTACCCATTGTAAATACCTACTCTCTTTCTATGCAGAATTTCTCCTCATCCTTCTCTCTATTATTCTTTCCTCTCTGCAATTATAATTATTATCTTCCCTTGCTGCCTATCATCTTAATTAGCTTTTCCACGTTTGTATTTCTTATTTCTCCTTTTTTTTATAGTTTATTAGGTATTTTTTCTTTACAAACCGAAGTTTTAAAATGTATCATTAAATATAATGATAAGAGAAATATAGGAGTAAGAAATTAGATTGTAAGTGAAATACCATGAATAAGAAATGTATGTATTTTATATCTAATATTAAAGCAGCACTAATTTGTAGTAATGGTTCTAGATTTTGAGTGATTTTGTAGCACTTAGAGACCACGCAATGTGAACACCTTCGAGAAATAGAATGTTCGAATTTAAAAAAAAAAACTGATTAATCAAAGAATTATTCAGTATTACTTTTATAGTCTGATGGTTTGGGAGAGACATTACCAATAGGTTACATCAGTCTTACACGTGTCTCATGTCTACGAAACATGGGTATTGTGTAACATGCACAATGAAATGAAGACCAAATGAAATAAAGATAAAAGTTTGGATATCGCCTTAACGCTATAACTGCCATGACATTTTGTAGTCTAAAATTAATTTTTTTTTATTTATAAATATTAGATACATATCCTTTTTAATAAAGAATATGTTAAAAAAGTCACTTTTCATTTGTATTTTTTAAATACAATTATCAAAATTCAAATTTGGTGGCATAGCCTACATATAATTTTACACCTCTTATTGCTAGAAAATATTTTAATGGACTAAATAAAGAGATTATTTGATGTTTTTATATTTTCAAACAAAATGGTGAGTTGTCTTAAACGATATAATTTCACAAGTATAAAATTCAATATATTCTTCCACCTGATTTAAACCATATGGTTTTAATACACAAAGTCATAAATTACCTATTTATGACTACAAATATCAGAAAAATATGTTGAAAAACAAATAAAACAAATGTACATGTATGCAAATAGAACAAAGATGCTGGTTCGGTATTACCGTCAAATCTCGATTTGCGGTGAAAGTGTTAATTCAGATGGAAAGTGTTAATTCTATATGGAATCTTATTTAATATTTAGTGATGAACAGGTATTTATTTAGCATATAATTACATATTTTTTCACTAAACATTAAACTGCGGTATATATAGCAAGATATTCACATTCTTTTTAGAACGCTATTCGATGTAGAGCGTAACAGAGCATGTGCAATTCATCATGAGATTTGTTGCGTCAGAAGGGAGTAATTTTTCAGTTTTTTAGTACGGCATGAAAACTGTTTGAATAGTTATTTCTTTTAGTGAATAAATAAGTTTAAATCCGTCAAGAAGGTTTATTTTCCCATTTTTCAGTCTACTCCTCACTAATTTTACTTGAAGTTATTTTAAAACTAGTCTGGGAACACGACATTATTTTTGAAATTTGGAAAATAGTAGAAAATTAAAATATCAGTAATTTTTGAAATCAGTAACGGGGTTATCACTTTCTCTGATAATATATACATATGTTAATAATTCGTTTAAATTTCAATAACTTATTGCAAGTCATTTTTACCCTGCAATGAAATTGTATTCCTGTTAATTAATCAGTTTTTAATATTAATTTTGTCACAATATATATTATGTAACAAGGAAGTTTATCAACTTCTCTTTTTTCGCCAACTAAAATGTGATATTTACCTCAAGAGCTTTCAAATTGTTTAAATAGGATTGTTAGGATATGGCAATTAAATTTAAACCCTGTCTTATAATACTGAACAGGGTACTATAATTTAACGATTTATTAATTTGTGCCATAACATCTTTTTCAAACATCTTATATCATATGCATAATTACTTTATCACAATTAAAATACAATACATTAGGACAAACAAAATTTATAACACCAGATGAACTATAATTATTATCCTTTAATTCATTCACCTTCAGCCATAAGAGTAAATAAAATTAAAAACAAGTGAGAATCTCTAAACCTGTAACGATATTACAATATAAACCGCACTTTAATAATAGCACCAATTAACAGTATCAATCAATCCTTACTTGCATCTACCCAATTTATATCACCAGAGTAGTATAATAAACCCAGCCAGTAGTACCAATCAAATTGACCCCAAACCTTCTCACGAATAATAATTAACCCATTCCAAGCGGCCTAACTATATATAGACGCTCCGAAAATTGGTCCCATTTAGCAGAGCGTCTATAATATGTAGCTATTTTTTTTGCTATTACAGTCAAGCAGCAGGGTCAATATGTAGACGGTGTTTAGAAATATGACAAGTATTAATGTGTAAGCACATAATTACCAGTTATTGTGCAATAATGCACCCTATAGCTCAGTACTTGAAGAAGTGTTAAAGAGGGGAGGAGGAGGGGAGTAAAGGACAAACTGTATGTCAGTTCTAAGAAAAGATGATGCATTTACAATGGAAAGATGTAAATATGTTGAGTGTTGACTGTTGAGTACATTGTCCATCCAACAATGGAATAAATACTCGAAAAGCACAGTAAAAATAAAATAAAGTATAACTATTTTTGAATTGTTTTTTGACAATTCATTTCATAAATATGTTTATATATATATAGAAATAAAAGTAACTAATTCAATTTATGCAACTCAGAAATGCTCACTTTTTTATATCTTTAGTTCAACTATATGAATAACAATACAAAACTCAAATATTTCACTCCACCAACAAGCGGCACTATCTATATATATATATAGACTCTATGTGTAACCAACAAGTGGCACCTCTATTTATAGACGCTTATCTGACTCCATGATTTAGCGGGGTAACTAAATAGTGTTGTTAAAATTGAAGACAGTCAATAGCGGCGGTGACTATATATAGAAGATTTTTATTTTTGTCGACTTCCATTCACCTACTGCCGCTTGGAATGGTTTAATTAAATTTAAACTAAGTAAGCTAAGGAATAAACGTCACAAACCAGAAATACTATACTATGAACACAGTTTCTAGATAATCATTATTGCTTATTATGCTGTTATCAACGCAAGGGGTGTCTAAATATTTACTCATAATCAATCAAAGCAAAACTTCTCTCACCATAATATCAATGTGACATGACTCAATCCCATGCAGACTCACAAACTTACCCAAACATGAAGCAACACTACTCGATCACACACTACTAAAAAAGGATCGCAAACCTCCTAACTTCTCCCAGGACTGTAACATGAAACTAAAAATACTTCAAAACAAAATGAACTGTTAGTTCCAATCGCTCTAAAGATTAAAATAAAATATCGATTGGTATAGCATTTGACATAGTTAATAAAATAATTAATCCACGATATAGACATGGATATAAGATAGCATCAAAGTAACCAGTATGTGGAATATCAAGGCCGGAATGATTGGTCATCAAATTGAGATGTTCGGTTTTAGGATCCAAGTTGAGAGTCGAAATTAACCAATATTGAGACATATAGCGTCAGAGTTTACAACCCATAAGAGTCTTTAGACGTTAAAGGACTTGATTGCTTTGAGACGAGCATCACCAACACTAACTTCATCTATTTGAAATAAAGTGTACTTTATTTGGACGATGAATGAAGGAACTAAAAAACGAGTTGAATGAAGCTTCTAGAAATTGGTTACGTTTTAATTTTGTAACTGAGCAAAATAGGATAGAATGGATTAAATGAAAATTCATAAATATTATAAATCCAAATATTAAAATGTTATATTGAAATTGAATTACATGCAAAATGTATTTCAGTTTAAATTTTCATGTTTGATTTGAGAACGATTACCAAAGAAAAGAGCCTCCTAAATGAAGGCCGTATAAAAATGCTCTTCCACTACAACAATTTCCACCAAAATCATATATATCCTTCCGCCGATTAACTGCTCCGGACTGATAAAAAATATCGAGAATTTGTTCAGCGATAATTCTGAACGGTGAAGATCTGGAGAATATATGAGTGATGATTATTATAATGTGAACCAAAATCGATAAAAGCAGATTCAGCCATGTTTCTATTAAGTTTTCTACTGTCTATTGTTCTATTATGTCATCATGTTAGTTTATTCATAAGTAAATAAATTTTCAATTGCATATGTTAAGGAATATTACTGTTTAATTAATTATTCCAATAAAGCTAATGTACCATTTAATTAAATCTTTGTAGTGAGTATACTAAATAGAAAATTCGCAGAATAATGAGATAATCATCTATTTAAACCAACAACACCATATTCTTTCAATGTCGAACTAAATTCTGTGTCAATGAATTCAGATTCGGTGCTGAATCGCAGTCTATTTTATGATTCTAATCCCAGTTCTCTTATCAGAACAAGTATCTGCACCTCAACTGCAGTTTGTTTCTCCCGAGGCAATCTATATTGGAGTAACAAGTTGCTGAAATTCACGAACCCACAACTCCCCGAACCTGAGGACTCTTTCTGTTATTCCTACGTACTTTTGTGTCCTGGTGACGCATGGCAATTAATTAATTCACTTGGTGTTCATTGAAAGAGCAAAGAAAATGGAGCTGCAGGAAGCAGCGTAGAGATTTTGAAAGGAATTAACGTGGATTGTATGAATTGATTGGAATGGAAGCTTCAATATCGACTATTTTATAGTTAGGGAAAATCAAAGGGATATAGGAACAGATGAAGAGATTTGGAATACAATAAATATCAAACGGGAATCAGTTTTCAGGGTTACGATACTATCACAGAAAAGTTAAGTGGGTATCTGATGAAATTTACTGTATATAATCAAATTTAATAATATCTACAAAGGACACAATTTCTCCTTATCATTCTTTGGTACTTGTTATATCGGTGACCGGTCCATTCGCTGAAAACACATTCGCTGCACGACATATTTGCCGAATGACACTTTCGCCGAAAAAAAATGATTATTTAAAAAGGTAAACAAAATTATCTCATATATCCATATGATATTACATATAGATGAATTTACATATAAGTGTATAAATTACTTCACAGTATTCGTATACATAATTATTGGTTTAATTTTTTGGTATTTACGTTAACTTAATTAATAATTTCATTTATGATATTATTGCTGCATTATTTGTGTCAGTTTATTAATTCTATATTAATCCTATTTTCTGTGTACAATTATCAGTTACAAAAGACTTTTATTTTGTGTTAGTTTCACTTTATTTTAATCCTTCTTTATACTGTACATTGTAGAATCAGTCTGTTACTGTGAGTAGTTCGTGAAGCTTTCACTATACAGGGTGACCCACAAAAGAATCTACCAAGTTTAAATTCGTATATTTCAACAACTATTGAAGGTACAGTTAAAACAGATTTATTTCTAGGTTTTAAGATTATTCTTATAACTATTCCTTCTATAAAATATTGACAATATGGAGAAATGTATTTGAGTACAAAAAGGAAGTCAAAATCAATTTTGTTCAGCAATTCCTTTTAAAAATAGATAAGTTTATGTTAGAATAAATGGATTAAATATTTATCATTTAATAAATACTACTAAATTTATTTAGCAACTTTTATAATGGGTCTAAGAGCAAGCATTTATATATGGCATTAAAATCAGACAATTAATTACCGTTTAATTTATAGTTACTAAAAATTTGATTAATCTTAAACACTCATTTAACACAGGATTTTTAATAAACTTAATTTTTTGTAGTAAACCTTAGTCTGCTAAAAATTGTCATATTTTCGGCGAATGAGTCGTGCGGCGAATGTGTTTTCGGCGAATGTGTTTTCGTCGAAAATGTTTTCGGCGAATGTGTTTTCGGCGAATTGACCTAGAACCGTTATATCTACCTATTATTCAATTTCAAAACTGAATCTCGAAAACTTTCGAATAAGACCGGGCAAATGAGAATTGAGCTAACTAAGCTCAGTCCTTCTGTGACTGAGTAGTTACATTGAAACTTGAAATGAAAGGCAGAATAATCATGGATATTTTGTTAATAGCAAGTTTCGCTACTTGAACAGTTTGGGATCCTTTCTCAATTCTCCATTTTATAACTCTTCTCGTTTGGATTCAATTTGCACTCAGTATGTTCTCAAAGTAGTAATCTATATAAATTTATTTTGGTTAAGAATTAGGTCGACGATCAATACGTCCATTGTATTCAAATTGATACAGTTATTCCCTAGTTTATTTACCAGGTTGATTCAGCGCACCACTTCTGTGGAATATGACGGAGGCTGTATTCCGATAGCGTAATTGAGTTCACGCCTTCAAGTGGCTAGCATTTGTTTTCGTTTCATCTGCAGACACAAACATACTACAGCTCCTGCTTGGCTAATCCTATCCACATATTATTGCAAGGAACTCCCACGACAATCCTTATACACAAATCTCTGCTGAATTCTGCCTCATGGTGTGGTTTATATTATTCTGAAACAATATTAAATGCTCAGCAATAATTTGATCGTTAAAACAATAAACGATTTTCCTTAAATTGTTTTTACACATGAACAGATGAATTTAATATATCGAAAAGAATAGTTATTATTTATTCACCTAATATAGTGAATGAATTAACGATAAGGTTGATCTGAATTGCGATGGGCATACCTTTAATACAAAATTATTAGTTTAGCATTATCTATTGACCATAGCAATTATAATATCTGATTATCAAACCAGTAAGCTTTATTACTCATATATGTTTTATTTTTCATCACAATCAAATGTCATGTGACTGGTGCGTCCTCTTCTTTATCTATTTCAAATGTATGTAAATTAGAAGCGGAATATATCAACAATAAAAGTAATCTTTGTATATGCCACTATGAATAACCAATATAAAATTCCCTGTAATCTATATTCACATCATAAAATATTTCTGATACTATTTTTTCATCATTTCAAGAGCAATACAATAAAGTATCTTGCTTTCGTTCATTCATGTGAATGTAAGTTAGAGTAATCATAATTGATGGAGAGTACATTATGGTCTTCAAGCTGGGTTTCCACTGAGGTAACATTTTGGAAACACGCAGCATGCTACATTGCCGCACGAGTAAAATGTATTTCAAGCAGTTCAACATAAGGAAACGCGTAGCATGCTGCACGTGGTTACACGTTGCTCTGTTGCCTAGAGATTTAGCTTGTTGCCTAGCGTTGAACGGCTTCCCGCCACCGGTGGAATGATTTTTGTTGCCGGTAACGAAGAGTTTTATAGTATTGATGACAAAATATTTCATTAGTTATGCCAAAAAATGCTCCTTTTTCTTTGTTTAAAAATTTAGATTAGAAATGGTCAATGACATACTACAACATTTACAAATATAATAACGTTAGAGACTATTCATAGTCACAGTGTGGAGTATAAATAACACAGAATTCATTATTTAAATAACTTAATGAAGTAAATAATTTAACTAAATCTTTGTTTTATATACATTTATATCATTATATAGAGAAAACACTTATAACATTAAATATCAAACATAATAAAAAGGTTTGGTATAAATGAAGATTTCTTATTCATCAGATATAATATTTCACTATCTTATCGTATATTCGCTCGAATTTTGGAATCTGGTTTCGTTTTTGTTGAACTGGTTGAATTGGTTTTGCGGCATGCAACAAGCGACAGAGCATGCAGCATGCTACAAGCAACGAAGCTGTTGCCTTGCTGCATGCTTCGTGTATCTCTTTATTGAAAGCTGTATGCGACATTCTTGTTAAAAGAGAGTGAAGTCGCATGCTACATGTTGCCTGTGTTTCCTCAGTTGAAACCCGGCTAAGCCTCTAAGAATCTAAAGCTGAGTTTCCACTGAAGCAACACAGGCAACATGTAGCATGCGACTTCACTTTCATTCAACAAGAATGTAGCATGCGACTTTCAACAAAGAGACACGAAGCATGCAGCAAGGCAACACCTTCGTTGCTTGTATCATGCTGCATGCTCTGTTACCTGTTACTTGCTGCAAGACCATTTCAACCAGTTCAACAAAAACGAAACCAATTTCCAAACATTGAGCGCAAATGCGATCAACTGAAACATGGAATAGAGGGTTCAGAAAATTACTCATGTGAAGTTATTGAAATATTATCGGATGAATAAGAGATTTTCATTTGCACAAGGCTTTTTTATTTTGTTTGATATTTAATATTATAATTTAAATATATTATTAACAATATAAATTATTCGCATAATGAATATCACTTATTTTTATTTATAAGAGCTTTCTCTATATAATGAATAAATATATAAAAAGACAAAGATTTAATTAAATTATTTATTTCATTAAATGAATATATTAATTCTGTGCTATTTATACACCATACTGTGACTATGAATAATCTCTAACGTTTTTATATTCGCAAATCCTGTAGTATGTCATTAACCATTTTCTAATCCAAATTTTAAAACAAAGAAAATGTGACATTGTTTGGCATAACTAATGAATTATTTCGTAATCAATACTGATGAGGTGCCCTGTATAATGATCATATTTTGTGGAGTGTGCCATAAAATGACCATCAGACTGTTTTCTAAGCATCTCTTGACTCCTATATAATGAAGTTATAAGCTCTATCTATATAGTGATCCAGTTTTAGTTCATTTTAGTGTAGTTCTACTGTACTGCAGAGAGTTGAAAGTTCAGAATTACATGCTCAAAAATGAGACAAAATATTAGTAAAAATGTTAATAAAAGTAGAAAGTTAATTCAATCTCTATTTATGTTAATGTAATACAATAGTAATGGTCAAAATTCGTTAGTTGAAGTTCTGTAAAATTATATCTCCTGGTCATGACTATTAGTAAATGAAATAATAATTTCTTTACAATTTCTTGTCTGTGTTGTGAAGTTTTTTAATTAATCGACTAATATAATTACATCAAATGAAGGGTGACAGGACAATAACACCCCGAGCAAAAAAAAAACCGCAGTCAAAAAACCCACAGGCAATATATCCCCCAGTCAAACATCCCCCGTGCAATAAACCCCCCGGACAAATACCCCCGGACAAGAACCCCTAAGCAAAAAACCCCCCGGTGCGAGAAAAATCCGGTCGATATAAATAGACTAACTCAATTTTATTAATTTTCATTAATAAAATTACTATATGTAATAAATATAAAGAGATATAGTGCACCTAAGGTTAGGTTAGCCGTCCGGTTGGGGGGGGGGGGGGCTTGCCCCCTCCCCTCACCGGCCAGGTTTGATAGTGACAAAATGTATACTGTACTTATTTTTACTATAAAATAGGTAATTGGGTAATGGGTATACCTCATTTTGCAAAAGAATTGTCATATTTTCGAAGAAAATGTAATAACTATTGGTTCGCATTGAATAATGTTTAATATATTAATAAGAATGAATTATGCTATTTATATAGAGCGGGGTTTTTTTACACCTGGGAGTTTTGGCTTGGGGGGTTTTTGTCAGGGGGTATTTATCCGGGGGGTATTTTGCACGGCTTTTTTTTTGCACGGGGGGTTATTGTCCTGAAATCCACATGAAGACACCTTATCTTTTTTATTTGATGCATCAAATAGTGTCGTAAAGTTAGATACACAGTTGTGATAATCGTATTTCCTAAGTCCAACGCATCTCCTCATTAACTCCTAAAACAGATGGCTGCTCTTCATTTTCCTCTATTTGCAATTCTTGTTGACATTTTGACGATAAACTCACACTCGTCCACTGAGCTTAATTCTTTTCAAAACTAAACTTTCCTTTATGCTAGTTTGAATATTTTGAAAACCAATTTATGCTGCACATCTGATTTGATATTAACGTTCAAATTAAATTCACAATATTATAGGGTGTTTTTGTATTAATGAGTTAACAGATTATTTTTCTACATTTCAGGCTCACACTATGTTTTTTTTTTTTAGAATATAATTCCACCTGAATGATGACGATTATGATTATAATAACAATTATTGGTAAACAAAATACAATCTATGTATATATGAATCCAAGCCTATATAATAGTAAAAAATACTTTCAGGCAGAATTATATTTCCAGTAAACTGACCAAATTATCATCAATATCAATCGTTGATATTAAAGCCAATTTAGTGTGAGAAAAGTCGATTATATCGATAAATTAAATATGAATGCCTTCATTGTGACGGTGTGACTAACCTTTATAATCATTAATACCTGAGTTGGCGTGAGACTTATATTACCTTTTCGTTAATTAAGAGAATTAAGAAAAATCCTTAGTAAAAATAAATCCTCTTTTCCAGATTGACCAACTGTAAAGAATGAAGTGCTATGCTTATTTGAATGGTAATTGATTTTTACGATGAAACACCAAGACAAAATTTAAACCTTTACGATACAATTAAAATTATAATTTTTGTATCGAGAAATTATCACTGATTGAAAATTTATTAATTTAATTGATAAATGTTGTTAATTTTGTGGATAAAATATCGTTTATGGAGCATAAGGATAAATTACTTTAAATTAAGCATATAATATACCAACAGCCATCAAAATATAAAACCAATCGAGTTATTTATATCGCACACTAACGATATATTTATTGAGTCATGGAATTTATCTACTATCATATTAAAATATTTGTCACTAGTCAAATAAAATATCAGCCATTGGCATTTTGAAATTATTCAGTAACATTTAGAAGATAATAACAGTCAATACGTCAGAGTATAAGCATATATGTTACTGTTTAATGCGGTATCGTATAAATAAATTGTAAAGTGCACTTAAATGGTAGGAAATAAATTAAACTTTAATCATGAATTAATAATTCATTTCTTCTCAGTTATTTGGATATGAAGAAAAAATTAACGCACAATATGTTTTGTTCCCAGTAAACATTACAATATTGGGCCAACATTGGCCCAATTCAGAACGAAACCCTGGGTTAACGCTATCATGCCGGTCTCGGTGTATCGGGCCAGCAAAGGTCCGACGTTGGCCCACCTCACGGATGATCACCGACCCAGAACAGTATATAACCACATATAAACAACTTATTGGTAACGCAATACCTAACGTTTCCGATGTTGTGCTAGTGTTCAATTGGGCAAGTGCATATCCGACGTTTTGTCAATTCACTGACTCAGTCCTAGCAAATGACATAAATATCTCATGAAAAACTTATAAACGTCTTATTAATTAATTATAAGCCTGTTAATACTACATAATGTTGCCTATTTTTATGACGGTCTACAGCCAGTGCTATTTTTATATTAAATGTGTATAATACAACAATATACCACAGTATCCTTGTCTAACTTAAATATACATTATTTCTTCTACACTAATTTAACCAAATAATAATATTTCAATTTGAAATCGAATAGAGAGTTCAATTTACAATCTGAATAATTATTTCAATCGGAAAAATAACTTTTTATTCTGAATATATGAATAAACTTACAGCCCGGCTCATTTTTATGAAGGGAATGAATAAAGTGTTAAATCAATAATTGAAGTGATAACAGCCCCATTTATACTAAATTGCCAGAAACGGCTACAATTCCAAATATATACTTAATTATTGAGGTATAAATTTGGCTATTTTGTGTTATTATTGTTGAGATACCAAGATCGTTTGGACCTAACTTCTCTGATTTTCTGACGATAGCTTCCAAATATAACTGGTACACCAGTATAATAAAGATACTGGTAGATCAAAAATCACTGTGTTGGTTAACCAATGTTTCCCTTCATTGAGCCAGAATTGTTCGGCAATCGTTGGCCCAATGTCGTTCACCATACATTGGCCCAGTGTGTAATATAGCACTGGCGTACAAATACCCCATCGTGCCTTTACTTTGCCAACGTTTGCCCGATAATGCAATGTTATCTGGGTTTTTAAACTATATTAGAAACACTTTGGATTGTCAAATGAGATATCATAATTGAATATCTTAATATTAGACCATTTTACTACCAGTATTAGGTTTACATTATTCAACTAATATTCCTCATCTATATATCTATTACCTAGATTAGATTATTAAGGAATTGCTGGATATTTCATTCAATTCGATTGTCTTTATT
The DNA here is from genome assembly GCA_947561585.1 of Caprella mutica. Lineage (NCBI taxonomy): Eukaryota > Metazoa > Arthropoda > Malacostraca > Amphipoda > Caprellidae > Caprella > Caprella mutica. The sequence goes on from CANNZV010004224.1 coordinate 30,712, forward strand.
GCTCTATAAGACAACATGTTGCATTGTATTATTACATCATATGTATAAGAATATTTGCATACTATAATAATGTTTACATTTGAGTATGAAAAGAACATTGATTTTAATTCTAAAATCTGCATCATTTTCTATTACAGTTTGAATTTTGTGGTTGAAATATTTTAATTCAGAAAGACATTAAATATTTGATATGCACTTAAAAAATAATGATTTTCTCGATAATTTTTTTGTTATTTTCTGTTTTTCTGGATGAGGTGTCTATTAAAGACATATAAAAAATACGGCTATAAAAATAGTTATAATGATGTTGGCACACGGGTTGTGCTCTTCAGGTTTGTTCTACTTAACTGGACTTTAAAAATGAATTCTAACTAAATTTAAGTATTAGTTTGACAGCCCTCATTCTTTACATTAAAATTTCAGAATATTATTAAATAGTAAACTAGATTTTGAATTAATTTTTGATACTAGCCTATACTTTGGTTCATATTATAACATAGGATTGGCAAAATACAGGGTAAAATCAAATTATAAATAGTAAAATAAAATGAAAAAAAATGAATGTACTTGAATTGAAAAAAAACATGTGAACAATTATTAAAATAAATAAAAATCAAGTGAAAAGTTTATGGTGGGCACATGAAGAATAAAAGAGAAAGCAACTTAATTTTCCAATACAGCTTTTTTGGGTTAAGAATCCTTACTGTGATTAAAGTAACGAAGAAGCTTATTTTCATCTTTATTTCCTCTCTATCTAAGATTTATTCAAATAAGATATTTTTTGGAGTAAAATATTTGCGGTATTAATATATAAATTTTAAGAAATTGATTTATTAGATCAATAAATTGATTAATTGATATTTTATTCATAATTTGTTTTTGACAGCTGGTATCTGAATTAGGGAAAGGTGGGCACCAGTGGGACAGTGGGACAGTCTAAATAACATTTTCAATATAAGGTAATTTAAGTCAATCGTCTAGGATAATATTCTTCTATGAGCAGTTCACCAACTCGCATCACCGATAGAGGTAGTGTTGTGACAGTTGCACCGTTAGGGCTGATCCACACTATCGCTCCGGTCACGCTCCGCTCTCGCTCCAGTCACGGTCCGGTCTCATCCTGGTGCATACACATGTTCGGTCCGGTCACGGTCCGCTCTCGCTCCCGTCCCTTTCGTATCATCTGATTTGCACTGATTATCATTGCGCTTAATTGATGATGAACAGGATGAGATAAAACAAAAAAGAAGAGATACTTAGTTCATCCTATGCTAAAAGATAGGAAGTGTGAAGGATATCTACTCGTTTTATCCTCATCTTATAGATGACGGAACTAAATTTTTCAATTATTTTCGAATGACTATTGGAACTTATGAAAAAATCTGTATAAAATTGAAAATGATTTTAGAAAAGAAAACATGCCACACTGAAAACACAATCACTCCTAGAGAAAACGGACTGTGTATCAAAGAATCTAGACTTCTAGAGTCTAAGATAAGAACCATTATATATCACACGCGTTTGACTGATCTGTAATATCGACCGATTTAGCTTCATAATTTGTTGATTTATCGTTAGCGTAGCCATCGACCGATAGCGCAACCAACGATCGATTGCTGCGTGTTCGAATGATAAAGAATGTATTTTTATTTAGGCATCTAAATGGTATATTTAATAGGGAAACCATCAACCGATTGTTGCGCGTTCGATTGATATAGATTTTTATAATTTATATATCTAATTGTTACACTTCACAGGGTAATCATCATGCAATTGATTGATGGTTACTCTATGAAATGTAACAATTTTTTTGTTTTATTAAAAAGACAATATATTTCCATTAAAAACAAGACAATTAATTGCATAAACTAAAAAATTCCCTATCATTCGAACGCGCAGAATCGATCGATAGTTCAGCTATTGATCGATAATGGACAAAATTTGCCAATTACATGCATAAACTAAAATAATGTTATCATTAGAACGCGCAACAATCGATAGATGGTTGCGCTATCGGTCGATGGCTGCAATAACGATTGATAAATAGATTGCGCAGCGAAATCGATCAATATTGCAGATCAGTCAAATGCGCGTGACATATATATGTATAGTAATATTCAAGAAAAAGCAAGCAAATAATAAAACTGGACCGTGACTGGAGCGTTGCTAATCCACACTGGCAGTGCCGCTCCGCTCACGCTCCGATCACGGTCCAGTCAAAATATCTTTGGATTGGATCGTGACCGGAGCGTGACTGGAGCGTGACCTGACCGGCATTCCCATGTGGATGCTCTACGTGAAATGCATTAAAGAATATTGGACCGGACCGTGACTGGAGCGTGACCGGAGCGATGGTGTGGATTAGCCCTAAAAGAACTAATTCAATATCCAGGTGAGTCAAGTAAATTTTTTTCTAAGGAATTAAAAATGTATTTAAATACCTATTTGAATCAGTCAGTGCTTCGTGTAACCATGGCTTACTTAATATACACGGCCTGATTTGTTACATTTCTCTTCTTAAAATAGAAGGCCAGACTTTTTATTATATTTAATTATAAGGTGTATTATTTATTGAAAGCTTCAGTTAGGGTATTAATTAATGCTTCAGTTAAAGTATTAAAACACATTATTATTTATGTTTATTTTAATAACTATATGATTTCCCAATTAACCTAACTAAAACATAAAAACTAGAAATTGTTAAAATTGAAACAGTAAAGTGTACATTATTTATAAGTTAAAATTAAAAACATAGCAAAGTCATTTTGGTTTCAACAAGCAGCCATTGATATGTCTCATAATTTTCTGGAAGGCCACCTCTCTATCTTTCACATCAGATTCTGTAAGTCTCTTCCTTTTGTTGTTGATACAATTATTAGTTATTATTCTATCCACTAAAGATGAATTAACGCTTTGATGTGATTCACAGAAAATTTTGATCCTACCCAAAGTCCTCAGAATTAACTCTGCACAATACATCTCTAAATTCCTCAGAAGTAAAAGTCAGACCACCACGTGTGACTTGACAGCAAAAAAGTTTAAGTTGCAGGTTGCAGCTTAGTCATTTCTTGAAACATTAACCTTCCAAATCAAAGGTCCTGGAGTACAAGTAGATGCAGCATCTGCCTCAACTCCACAGACCCATCTGAGTCGGAATGGACACTGGAAGTGAGGATTGGAGAGGAGCTTCTCAGAAGGGATGACAACCAGAGGTTCCTTGGGGTCACATATGACAGAAGATTCAATTTCGGAAGACACGTGGATGAGGTGACGGAGAATATGAAGAGTAGGAACTGGTTTTTGAGCAGGGTAGCGGAAACAAGCTGTGGCTGAATGAAGGAGTATGCCATCAAAATTTACAGTGACACAGCAAAGCGTGGTAGAAAACGCCAGTACATCATGGGCTCCATGGCTTTTCAAAACTAACCTGGAGAAGGTGGAAAGGGCTGAACTGTATGCGGAGTAGGAGAACGCCCGAATGAGTAAGAAAGCGCTTGAGACGTTCATGGAGAGAATGGAGGTATGGAATAGCAGGTGTGACTCACAAACGAGGAGGTGTGACTCACCAGAGGAGAGAATAAGGAGGTGTTGGACTTTCGTGGACGGCTGGACTTGATGGTATACACAGACGAATCAGTGAAGGGGGAGTGAAGTTGGGGTGGGGGTGGAATAGTGGTGAGAAGGAGAGTGGTAATGGTTGAGCAGTGGGCCGTACCAGTGGGTGCCTGGTGCATCAGTTTTTAGTACGGATAGGAAGGCGATGAGCGAAACGATGTGAGGGCTACTGGATGAGGATTTGAGTAGAGCGGCGGTGGTAACCGGCCGCAGATCCTTAGTGGGTGCGTTACAGGAGGATAATGAGGGACTGGAACTGAGACAGATCAGGAGGAAGGTTTTTAGAGTTGGAGGAGGATGGTAAAACTGGTATGAGTACTGGGACATAGTGGACTGCAGGGCAATGAGCTGGTGGACGAGAAAGTAAGAGGGAGGAGAGATGTATCAGGGGCAGGTGACGTTGGACGGAAGCACAAGAGGAGCAGTGATAGACAGAAGGCTGAGGGAGAAGGGGTGCAGGATGCTGATACCAGGAGGAGATACGAGGGGGACTGAGAGAGAATAGGGAGTAGAATCCGACTAGAGAAGAGAAGGGTGGTTCAGGTCAGATTCCGGTCAGGACACCACCCTGCCATAAGGAGATGGAGGAGTATGGTACAATTGGAGGCGAAGGTGTAGTGTAGGTTTTGCGGGGATGAGAAGTGGAGCAGTGAGCATCTGTGGATGCGGTATCTCCCGCTTGAGAGGAGATGGATTTGGGAGAAGTTTTGGGGAGCTACTGGAGGACCTACCACAACAACATCATCCATCGACACATCTCTACATTATCACAAAGATGTTCATAGTCTGATACTTCTTCTTCTCAAGTTTAATAGATCCTCTGACATTCAGCACCGTTTCTTTGAATTCTGTCAACAATTTCTCAACCTCTAAATCATTGTGTTGATTAATCTTCACATTGTCATCAATACCAAAGACTTCTTGGACAAAACTTTTGATTTTTAAAATCCTATCTGATGTATATTTACATCTTTTAATGACACCAGAAATATTCAACTGCTCATCTGACGATACTGTCCATATCTGCGCTTTAAGGGATCACTTTGAAATCTGGCAGTTAGAACGAAGTTAAAATCATCCGATAGAAGATCTTGAATGAGTGCTGATGAAACAGTAGTGTCGTTACAGTACGTGTCTAATTTAACACAACAATGTAAACTTTTCACTATTTTTAAATTTTGTGTCGTCCCATTCCTTCATTCATTGTGAAAACACTCGCAGAAACTGTGGAACCAAAATTGATATCCTTTCTGTTGATAAATTTAATCCATATGTTCCGTAAGCTTTCATCTTTTGGCAGCCCAAAAACTGGTCGACTATCATGAGCTGGGAAATTGGTGAAGCATCCCCGACAAGTGCATTTGTTGACAATCTTGAATATTTTATTTGCTTGTATTTTAATTATTCATCCGATGTTGTTTCCAATTTTCATCATGAAAATAAAATCATTTATCACATCTTAAGACAATTGAGACGGAATCTATGATACGCAAGTCAATATGAGATCCTTAATTAATACTGTATAATAAAAAGTCTGGCATTCTATTTCAAGAAGAGAAATGTAACAAATCAGGCCAAGCCGTGTATATTAAGTAAGCCATGGTGTAACTCCTAAAATGAGGATATAGATCTAGAGTTAGCGTACCCAGCTTCTATTTGGACAATCTCATTCAATTGATTAGTAATTTGCAATATTTCACAAAATGGCGCCATGGGGCTCTTTGGGACATTAAGAACTGTCAAGACTGGGACAGTGTCCCACTGAACCCAGTATGTTTCAATGAACTCGGTTTTGAACTTATTCAACCAGCTGTATGTTACAGCTGCAAGATGCGTCGATCGAGAGTAAGGACAGATCATGAGGTGGCCTCATAAGCTGCTATGGGAGCAGCAATTAAACTTGTTATAAGTGGTAAATCAATGAAAATGCATAGAGATCTTATCTCTATGCATCTCTAAGTCCCTTCTATATTTTTCCATCTCTCTTCTCTGTTTCTTCCCCATATTGTCTGATATATTGCTACTAACCTCGTCCAACCTGGTACTACCGCCACTACCCTTTCCTCATCCAATGGAGACGAATTGGATTTGTCTGATCATTCTTCATTTGAAACCAACGATGATATTTTAACTGGACGAAGAAATAAGGACTTCCTGCCTCTAGAAAATGAGCCAGTTTTTGAAAAATATGTCCATGTTGAATAAAACACAGAGCCAAAACCTTATTATGTAGGAATCATAACTGAAGAAAAATATATGGATGATGATTGATGAATGATGATTTTAAGATATCATATTCAAGAAGACGGCTCAATTCAGATCAAATGATGTTGCTTCGGTGAAGCTGAATGCCAATAAGATGAAACTGTTGAAACCGATTAGGTGCAGAACCAGTAAGAAGAAAACCTCCAATTTAAAATTTGATAATAACTTTGATTTTATATTAGTTAAGTTAATCCTGTCCCAGTGTGCCCCAAAAATGTCCCCCACTTGGGACATTTTTTTTTATTATTTTTTTTTCTAGTCAACGGCAAGAGTTATTTTAATTTCTAAATCATTATTGAATAGATGAGAAAACAAGGTATATTTTCATAATATATTTTAAAATCTCAAGAGGAAAATAAATGTTTCACAGATGATTTAGTAATTATTGTTCCATTGTTCCCCATTTCCCCTACAAAATTTTGTATATAAGGTAAGTATTTATCGATCAATTTTCTTTCAAGATCTGATAATTAAATCACAACATTCATAAATAAATAACTTTCATAATTTAATTACAAAGTTTAATAATTTTGATCATTTATTCATCAATTGATTTGAAAAGAAGCAATAATAATAACTACAACTCTAGATTAAATTAACAAAACATTAATTTAAACATTTATATTTTTATGTTTAGATGAACAGCTATGCTAACGCACGTTGCACACTCACATGTAAAACACAACCCCTTTTCGACTCTCAGCTTTTTCTGTTAACTGAAGTAAATAAAATAAATTTACCAATTTTCGCTGCCTTTCTCTTTCAATCTTCATGTACGTTGTTTCCAATAACTGATTCTTTTTCTTATAAATATATTCCCGAAAAGTTCGCCTCGATACATTTCCTGTTATCTCCCCTAAAAATGAGAGAGTGAAGTAATTCTATTAGTTATACAGAGGATTCGGGAGAGAGGGAGTCGCTCTGCAGTTGATGGTGATGGGAGAGCACCATTGCTATATTGGCCACGAAATACTCTTTTTCATGTCATATCTATAAGAGAATGGCAAAGGGACTGTTAGAGGTTTTTCTCAATTTTTAAGTCATGAAAGTACATGTAAGCATATTGAACAATGTGGACAAAGTTCAGTGCTTTATTTTTGTTATAGAAGGTTCACAATATATTTATACTTTTTCGTTCACTGTTGAACTACTCTTTTATATAGATAATTCTGCATTATTAAAAAAGAAATGCCTTTACAATTCGCTAATTTTGCAATGTGACATAAAACAACGGTAATTCATCTACGTCTCTTGGGTTCCACACCGGTATATTTTGATATTTTTTATTCTCACCATGTTTTTTTTTAAGTCTATATACACTCATTTCTAGAGGATAGCGCTAGGATTATGCTCTTCAACTACGAGATTTTAGATTTTCTGTAAGGTAGGTTCGTAGGCTACATTTAATATCAATTCTTTATTTTCTAAATTTTCTGCATTCATGAGCTTGTCACTGACTGTGTTCATGGAGCCACTTTTCTTTCTGACTGACTATACTATTACTATCATATTTATTGAATATTAGAATGAATTGATAGCTTGCAAATTGTACCTGATCATTGTGTCTGTTAGTAGAATATATTATTTTTTGTCTGATATTAATTTAAGAACTGTTACATCTTAAACAAATTAATACAAGACTAAGAAACAATATAAATCATATGGTAATAAATATCCTTGCTTACTTTCTTGATTTAAAAATAATTCTCTTTCCTATTCTCATTTTTCAACTTGAAGTTGTGATGTTGATTTGTTGCCTATCAATACTATATATGATTTCATTACACTCCTCTCTAATGAAGACCTGTATAGTGAACCACCTTGATTAGCAGATTAGTAAAGAAATACTCTATGCAATGAACATATTTAGTTTAGTCTGATATAGAATGGCAATCAGTTTTATATGAGTATCATTACTCTTTTATAATAAAGTAACCTTATTATATAGTGATTTACTCGTATTTCACTATAAAGGAGTTCTAACTGTATTGATCTATAAATCAAGGTAAAGTAATGAGGTATTAATATATAAATTAAGGTAATGAGTTCAAATTCAGATTGTAAAGGCATTATCATTCTATCCCCTGGCAATAGCTTACGATAATTAATTTCAAATGGATAGAATATATCAGGCTATTAACATTAGCTGCATATCAATTAAATGCTATTGGATCAATAGGTTACATAGGTAGTAGAGTCATTAATTTTGAAGATTAATAAGCCTTTACCTTCACTTTTATTGAACTACACAATCAAATCTGTTAATCAATTGTTTGGTAATCCATTAAGATTTCGTTCAATGAATAGAATATCGAGGCTGGTATACAATGTACATATCATTCAATGTATATCTAATACTACTGTTTGAGGATTGTGTTTATACTTATTGTAAACTAGTTGAAACTCAGAGAGAGAGTTATTGTGGGGTAATGGAAGATTAAGAAAAAAAACATGTTCTCCGTTGACCCAGTCAAAATTTATCTCAAAAAATTAAAATTGTAATTGACAGATATAAGTTTTATACATGCATTTACCACTATATTAAGGAAACAGATTATATTGCGTAGTAAACACAGGAAATTTTAATTCTCATTATTCTCAACCTATGGTTGTATAAATGATCATTCGATAATGCGAGCGAGTGATGTGTCAAAACGAAACTGTTTGTATTCCATTAATTAAGGGGACGTTTTTGCAATGCTTGTATTGAAGTCATGAATCACAGTTTGTCGTCCAGAGACTCGTGATTTATCGATGGCGTGGAGGTTATAAATCATTTGACACCTCGCCAACCTCTCTCATATTTATGGTCTGATGCTGTCAAGAAATGAAGCGTGACAAGAATACTACCAATGAAGTCCACAGTAATGCGTAGTAATTAATGAAACTTACCAATGTTATTTTAGGAAAATATTTTGGAAGACGTATAAGTGGGTGACCTGTCATTTCGCAAAAAAAAACAACTTTTTTAAAAGTTGTACGTTTTAAAAAAGTTGTACGTTATAAAAATAGAGATATATAGTTCAGGTAAAGGGGCCGATTTGGGGGGGGGGGGTAAAGTATGCAAAGTGTTCACTCTAATGTTTATTACTGTAAAATAAGTATACCTTAAATTAATTGTCATATTTTCGGCGAAAGTGTTTCCGACGAAAGGACCTAGAACCGGTGTTTTAGGGCTATTTACAATGTTGAGATGGTTTTGAAATGCATCTCCTGAAAAATAGCTATTTTGAGTTATAATAAAGTTGTCGCAAACGAGCAGTTTGCTCTGATTGAAACAGATTCTAAGAAAATTACGAAATAAATTCATTGAACTGTAATTTATTTCTTAAGAGTTTTTATACTATATGTTTTGTTATTGGTTTGTCACAATTATTTTTATCACAAACAATTGTCACTCGAACTGGGCTCTCATCAAAATGTTATGTCAGAGACTCACAACGTAATTCAGATTGTATAGGTTCTTTATTGTCAATTTCTGTTTGATGTTTAACCGTAAAATACATACTGAAATCTCTATCAAGTTCTAATGATTACACGATTTGATGACTGCTGAACAAAGGATTTTCTTTATTGATGAAATTGCCAATATCCGTTCAGCATTTCAATGATTAACAGTTGTGTTAATTTCTTTTTGACATATTATTCTTTAATAATATCATATTATTTATTCTGTTAAAAAATCTTAGATGTTAAAGTGTGATATTTTTATTTTCATCATTAAAATCTTCAATTATCAATCGCTATAAATAATATATTTTAAAATATTATTTATTTCAGGTAATTAAAAATTGAAAATCCATCGAATTAAGGTCATAATTTTTATCATAAAATAAGTTTATGAAATAAATCATTTCTCCTTTTTTAAAGATTAAATATCCATCAATTTTCGTAAACATTAACAAGGTAAACATTTAAGATAAAAAAATTCTAATCCAAAGATGATTTAGTAATATAGATATTATTAAGTAACAAAAATGCTAAATATACGTAACAGAATAGTGAAATTTCCGACTTTTCCCCAAATGTTCTCTCAGATCATTTCAAATTGTTTGTTTTATTATTTGTGAAAAACTCAAATGATCTGCAGTTCTAGAAAATCAGCACCTGAAATTTTTTGTTGTATTGTGTTCTATAAAAATGAAAGTTGTTTGGAAAATGAGGGCAGGAAAGGAAGCAGGAATTTGTATTTCATAATTTCAGATATGGAAGTAATTTTATTTGACAGGAACATGATTACTACTAATATTAAGATGAAGATTCAAGTTATGAACATATTACTGTATAGCTAAGTCCTGTTCATCGGTTACCATTACCCATTAATATTTTATCTCCCTTTTTTTTAATTCCCAATAGCTCACTCCTAAAATCCACCCCTTTTATTTATCCCCCGGTTTTAGCTCCCACTAGCTCACACCTAATTTAAACGCCTTTTATTTATCTCGCGGTTTTAGCGCCCACTACGCACACACCTAATTTAATTAAACCCCTTTTATTTATTCCCCGGTTTTAGCGCCCAGTACGCATACCCCAAATTTTAACCCCTATAATTTATCCCCCTGTTTTAACTCCCTACTCATCTATTAATCCCCTCTTGCCATAACTTTCGAAAACATCTCGATGGGTATGGGAAATATTATCGTGGAGTTCTTTTCCGCAGATATTTGACTGAGAGTCTGAAGATACCGCAACTGTTGGGGAAAGTATTATCATTTTAGCTAATTAAAAACATTAAAGTATTCATAAAATAGATTCAGATTTTATAGATTATAGTTAAAACAAACTGTTTTTGCAGAGAGATATACTCTAAATTTTAAGAAAGCAATTTATTTTAATAATGACATTTTCGAATTAAGGAAGATAATATAAATGACCTGCAATGCAGCAGAACTATCATTGATGATATCAGCCGCCTCTTTGAGGGCCCTGGAGGCCTGTCGTTCTCCATCCGCTGCAATTACTTTGGCTCTTGCTTCTCTCGAAGCCTCAGCCTCTGCCGCCATTGCTCTCTGAAGCTGCTGCGGTAGTCGCACGTCCTTTCTGAAAGATACAGTGAATTTAGGTTATAAATTATAGTATTTCTACAATAGATCAACTAAATCCGGTATTCAATAACAGATCACAATTTTCGAAAACTGAAATTTATGTTGATAATAATATCACACATTACTCATTTTTTCATTAAATAAAAATCGATATGATGAAACTATCTTTGAAGAAGTTTCAATGATCGTAAAATGAAATCAGAATTCAATAGAATAATATTGAGTACATAATATAAAAAAACTTAGACACTAATTGAACAGCATTTACAAATGAATAAATAAGTTTGGTGAATGTGAAGAGCGAGGAATTAAAGATCCCCATCTATTTTATATTACTTAACTCAATAAAGCTGAGGTTGTTGGTAATGAAACTACAAACTATTTCAAATTTAGCTGTGTTTATTTATCATAATATGCAATTTAATTGATTCATGTGGTTGTTCTTTTACCCTCAGTATTTAAAGTAACGAATAAATTTATTAATGTAGAAATGTCCTCACATTTCAACTCTGTCCACTAAGATGCCCCAGTGTCCTGTGGCCTCATCCAAAGTCTTCTTCATTGACTCAGCAATTGCATCCCGTTCGCTGAGGATATCTGCCAAGTTTCGAGTTCCGAGCATGTTTCTTAGGGTGGTTGCTGCTAAGAGTCTTGTGGCATGACTAAAAGGAAGAGTTAACGAGTATTTGTATCAGTTATTATATATGGAACCAACTTGACGGAGGGACAAGGTAGTAATTAGTAATTTCACACGTAAATAATCGTCCGATAGAGCTGAGACTTAGACATAAGGTGTAAAATGGTAATATAAGGTTTTGGTATAAGGTTTTGATGGTCATGACCCTGTGGGGGTCGAAAAACCTGCTTACCTCCCCCCCCCCCCAACCCCCCCCCCCAAAAAAAGCGCCACTCTTTGGGGGTTGGTCCTACAGAAAAATTTATTGAAGCTAATCTGTTCTCTACTACTATCTTAAGGTCGAAAAGAATTTTTTTTTTTTCAATTTCAATCTGAATTTTTTATATATCATTTCGTTATGAACAGATTAGCTCCTATTCATTTTCTGTAGGAGCAACCCCCAAAGAGTGGCGCTATTTTGAGCGAGATAATTTTGAGTAAAAAAGTTACTGAGATATTGGAGTAAACGAAAAAAAGTTAAAAATTATAAAAACACAAAAAAATGGGAGCTTTTCGTCTCTGTCAGAGTACTCCAAGGTCCCTCAAGCAAACGACGAAGCCATCTACCAAAAATGTGAGTGCAAGTCCATTTTAGCAGGGGAGGAGTACTGTGGCACACCCTAATTTCACCCCCTCCCTCCCCCACCCCCCCCCCCCCCACACACACTGACTTATTTTTGTCACTGCAAAATGAAACTTTTTGTACGTTTTCTTTGGAATGTTTACTACGGAACTAAAGTAAAAAGATGGAAATCCGTGAAATTAAAAAAAAAAACAGGAGACGATCCCTTTAATGAAAAAATAAATAACCTAATTAGATGCATTCATGTTTCGTGTGCGATAAATAAAATACAGTATAGGGTATTTTAAGAAATAATTGAAAGAACTGAATACGAATTTATGTTGCAGGCACTCACCTTTCACCAATGTAAAACTTATTTCTGGTTAGCAGATTTAGAGAACACTCACCTCTGGTTCACCACGTTCATCACAGATTTCACTGCATACTCAATTCTGTAGTAGACGACAGCATCCACACTAACAGTCACAGAATCTCTAGTCAAAGCCTGCGAAATAACAGTTACAAAGACGTGGCACTGAACAGTAACATTTGTATACGATCAAGGCAGAGCCTGTTATGATCACAACTCTATATTTCACAAAATAAATCTGCGATCAGTTGTTAAAGCGGTATATAAATTATTTTAGTATAGACTTTTAAATAAATCAGTGGAAGTCTACATTAACTACTCTCTCAACTTTACCCTATTAAAAATAATATTGTAAGGAACTATTCCTTAGAATTCTATCAGTAATTTACCGATCATTAAAAAGGGAATAATGAAACATAAAACTTTAAATTAAAATTTAATAATCATTTATGTTTATATACCGGGTGTTTCAAAAAAATGTAACATTTTCAATCGGCTGCTGCTTCAATATTATTGTAAACAGAAGTATGAAGTGAATCTCATGCGAAAGAACAGACTCTAAATTTTTGTCTTGGTATGAAAAAATTATTCCCCACATACTTGGCAACCAACCCTATTCACAGAAAAAAACTCTTCACTCACCCATTGAACAATGTGGTGTAGACTATACCGGCAAAATCTAGTATATATAGCGCATACTTGTTCGAAGATCTTAATACCACGGCAGCACAATCAAAAAATAGCGTCACTTAATTGGATATGCTGGCAGAAGTTTTTCATGATGATGCCCATTGCCCATCCTGCTGAATGTTGTCAACAAGATAGAGCAACAGCCCATACTGCTGGTGAAGTTATGGATTGTTAAACAAATGATTTCCTCGACGACTAGTTTTCCACTTCTCAAAGTTTCAATGGCCCCCAGATCTCCTGATCTCTCCCTCCTTTTATTTATATTTATGAGTATTTGTCAAAAAGAGAGTATTTTACAATCGTCCTGCAAACATTCTTGAGTTAATATGTGCTGTTGAACCCGTAATTCGAGCCATCGATGACAAATCATTTCAACAGGTTGTGGCGAATAATCACCATATTTGTAATAAGTATATTGTTGCTATTACATAATAAAAATATAGGATCTATACTTTTGCTTGATGTGTGTTTCATTATTCTAGCACAAACAAATAATATTGGAACAACAGCCAATAGAAAATGTAACTTTTTTTTCCAGACACCCAGTATATATATTTACGTTAAATTCTTAAATGATGACAGCCCTGTCATTAACTAGGAAGCTGGTCACTTACCAGCTTCCTAGTTGATGACACATTATAAATCAGCTTCCTAGTTTAACGAAAGACTTTTATGCATTATTGAAACCAAGTGGTGAGCCAGTGGCCAAAATTATATCGCGTCTTGCAGGACGGTTAATTCATTTTTTTGGGGTCACTGAACTGGCAATCTGGCGTCATTTCAGTGGAGTATATTGATATAACTGAAACAAAATATGGTTTTCAGTGTCCTGCAATCGCTGCAACACTACATTTCTCTAGTGTAGTTCTATGATTAAAACTTTCCCAGTTAATGACAGCCTTTATATACATTGCCGTATCCAAGTTATGACATGATAAAATGTAACTCAAAGGGTCCAATAAAATTTCTCTTCAAATTGCCGAAAATGGGTCGAAAAATAGATTATGAAGGTCATTTCCAACGGTGTTATGTTCATCAGAAGATTTAGGAATTCGAACAGTGTCATTCATGCTTTTTGCAAACATGTAGGAACCTCTAGTGGAAAAGTGAAAATAAACTCAATAATTTTGTCTTTTTATTTTAACTTTTATAGAAAATACGTTTGAGAGCATTATGCAATCGTTTTTCTTGCTATTTTCCATGAAATAGAGCCGCATTACTAACCTAACCTAATACAATTGTTTTAATACTCTATAAAAGGCTGTCATTAACTATGAGGACTGTAGATCACCAGCTTCCTAGATTACGACAGGGCTTTCATCATCTAGGAATTTACCATATTCACATATTACATTAATCACGTGTCTTTTCATTATATACTGAACAAATGATCTTACCTCCTGAGGTGGTACATCGAATGACACAGTTCTCATGTCTACTTTACTGTAACTGTCAACGTATGGTAGGGTGAAGAACAGACCGGGACCTTTGGCTCCACCTGGAATCAGTCTACCCAGTCTGAAGATGACAGCTCGCTCATACTCCTGAACAACCTTATATAGATGTCACAGAAATAATTAGTTACTATTAGTAATTAAAAGAAAAAGAAAAAAAAATTAAATAAAGGTCAGATTAGTTCGTGGCTTACATGGTAACGCCACTTCCCGAGTATTATGAGTGTTCGAGCTCATTGAAATTATACCATATACTATAGTAACTATTCAAATTTATAGATTCCTTTTCGTTAATTTACACTACAAACTTATACCAGAGTAAAATTTAAAGTTTACCTACCTTGATGCAATACAGGAGAGAAAATGGGAAGGTAATTATTACAGAGAAGTAAGCGAAGAAAATGAGGATTTTAGAACACAACTCTGTACCCTGAGTGCCTGAGAAAAGAAAATATACTCTGAAAATATTAGTTTAAAAAAATCGACAAATAAATAAATATTAAGGCTTTCTCCTCCTGTTAATTTTATGATTGTAGACAATACTTGATCAAATTGGTAGACAATAATGAACCCAAAATATTGAATGTTATTTGAATGAAATATAAAATAAGAATTATTAAATTTTATATGGATTAAAAATATAAGAATTTAATAATTTTTTCAAACTTATAATTATTAGTGTAACATCAATGTTCAATCATTCATTCATTGACAGCTTCTACTCACGCTAGTATTTACTCATTATTACAATTGGTAGAAAATTCGGTCATTTTTATATTATGTATTTTTATTATAGTTTTACCTTTAAATTTTCTTTAAGGGACAAAATTTTCTTCTTTGTTGGGGGACTATAATATTAGTTAGAGTAACAGATTAATTTTTTTTAGTTTTTGTATTTTGATTCGATTGAACAGTTATTATTCGTTTACATGTTTAACCTTAAATTAAACACCTTGTTAAAAACATGTTTGCATATTAGAGTATGTTAAAAAGTTTAGAATAATACATCTAAGTTAAAGTTGACATTAATTGGTAATTTGCTAATTCATATTATCTTGCATACTTTCACTAATGGTGAGGTATTTACTGTGCATTTATTTTCATTCGAATATAAAAAAAAAAAATATAAAAGTTTACGGGTTTCAAGACCAAATTTTAATTATAATGAATGTACTATTATGGTGGGGGCATCAGGGGGGACATAATCCTCTTTAATCCTAATAATTCACCCCCAATTAACCTGCATTTAAGCATAGGTATATATATAAATAAACACTAAGCAATTCTCGATATAAATGGCGGCACATGTGTTGACCATCATTTCCTTCTTCGGCTTAGTGGAATGCAGCCTTAAAAAAAATGAAGGTTCTAATATTCATCACGTTGAAGTAAAGAAGTAAAAGTAAAAAAGGGGGGCTCATTAAATGTTCTTTCACGAAATTTAATATTTTTCATATTTAGTTATAAATAATAAAAATGGAAAATCATTACGCATATTTATTTCCAAATAAGAACAAGTTATAATATATTAAAACATATACTCACTTCTCTCAGAAGAAATTTCAAGAGCTTCGAATTCCCCCATTCTTTCTCGCTTGTTAAAAACTACGTATGAAATCACCTATACATATACTGGAAATCAATAAATTAATTAAATAACAAAAATAACCTTCATACTTAGCAAGGTTCAGTGGGTATAAGAACCAAGGACCTGTTTATGTACTCGGCAAATAGTTTCTTCTTGCAACAATTAATGCGTCTCTTAAATGCAGCAACCAAAAGGGAAAAACGAAATGCTGGTGTAATACGACCGCAAGAAGTCTTTCTGTTTTTGAATTTTAGGAATAAAAATTGTTCTATGTTTCTATAAATTATTAATATGAGTCATTTCTCTAAATAAATCTTATAATTTTGTAAATAGAATTTCGAAACGGAGTAAAAATCAATGCTCTATTTGTCAAAAATTCACATTGATGCTATACTTTTCTATTATTTTCAATCGTATAATTATTTATAATTATTCGCAAAATTGTTTCAATTACCCTAATTAATAATTTTTAACTTAATTTCATTAATTATAATTAGTGAATAGTAATAATATTCACATATAGTTTTTTACGTGATGGTACCTCAGGAGCAAAAGAACCTAATTTATTTATTGTACATTTATACAGTAAAGCCGTGAATAAACGTGAAACCGAGTTAATTCTAATTCAAGGTAATTCAGAATAGTCACTGTGATGATGTACTATCAGAAAAAAGAGTCACTGTAACGGTGTACTATCAGAGGAAAGAGTCACTGTGATGATGTACTATCAGAGGAAAGAGTCACTGTAATGATATACTATCAGAAAAAAAGAGTCACTGTGATGATGTACTATCAGAGGAAAGAGTCACTATAATGATGTACTATCAGAGAAAAGAGTCACTGTGATGATATACTATCAGAGAAAAGAGTCACTGTGATGATGTACTGCCAGAGAAAAGAGTCACTGTGATGATGTACTATCAGAGGAAAGAGTCACTATAATGATGTACTATCAGAGAAAAGAGTCACTGTGATGATATACTATCAGAGAAAAGAGTCACTGTGATGATATACTATCAGAGAAAAGAGTTACTGTGATGATGTACTGCCAGAGAGAAGAGTCACTGTGATGATGTACTATCAGAGAAAAGAGTCACTGTGATGATGTATTGCCAGAGAAAAGAGTCATGTGATGATGTACTATCAGAGAAAAGAGTCACTGTGATGATGTACTATCAGAAATAAGAGTCATTGTGATGATGTATTATAGGAGAAAAAAGTCACAGTGATGATGTACTATCAGAGAAAAGAGTCACTGTGATGATGTACTATCAGAGAAAAGAGTCACTGTGATGATGTACGATCAGAGAAAAGAGTCACTTTAATGGTGTACTATTAGAGAAAAGAGTCACTGTGATGATGTACTATTAGAGAAAAGAGTCACTGTGATGATGTACTATCAGAGAAAAGAGTCACTGTGATGATGTACTATCAGAGGAAAGAGTCACTATAATGATGTACTATCAGAGAAAAGAGTCACTGTGATGATATACTATCAGAGAAAGAGTCACTGTGATGATGTACTGCCAGAGAAAAGAGTCACTGTGCTGATGTACGATCAGAGAAAAGAGTCACTGTGATGATATACTATCAGAGAAAAGAGTACTGTGATGATGTACTGCCAGAGAGAAGAGTCACTGTGATGATGTACTATCAGAGAAAGAGTCACTGTGATGATGTATTGCCAGAGAAAAGAGTCATGTGATGATGTACTATCAGAGAAAAGAGTCACTGTGATGATGTACTATCAGAAAAAAGAGTCATTGTGATGATGTATTATAGGAGAAAAAAGTCACAGTGATGATGTACTATCAGAGAAAAGAGTCACTGTGATGATGTACTATCAGAGAAAAGAGTCACTGTGATGATGTACTGTCATAGAAAAGAGTCACTGTAATGATGTAAATCATAGAAAAGAGTCAATGTAATGATGTACTATCAGAGAAAAGTGTCACTGTGATGATGTACTATCAGAGAAAAGAGTCACTGTGATGATGTACGATCAGAGAAAAGAGTCACTTTAATGGTGTACTATTAGAGAAAAGAGTCACTGTGATGATGTACTATTAGAGAAAAGAGTCACTGTGATGATGTACGATCAGAGAAAAGAGTCACTGTATTGGTGTACTATTAGAGAAAAGAGTCACTTTGATGATGTACTATCAGAGAAAAGAGTCACTGTGATGATGTACGATCAGAGAAAAGAGTCACTGTAATCCCAGGCAGCAAAACAACGTCGGTACGACATTGTATTAGCATTGTAACATTGTATCAAGGTCGTCTTGTTGTTTCACAATGTTGTGCGAACATCGATACAACGTTGTGAATTTAGTCAATCACATATTAACGTTGGCACAACATCGGACGAACATCGAACAACAATGTGAATTAAGTAGATCATTCAGCAATGTTCATACAACATCGGATGGACATCAAATAACAATCTGAAATTAGTAGGTCATTCAACAATGTTCGTACAACATCGGATGGACATCGAATAACTATCTGAAATTAGTAGGTCTTTCAACAATGTTCGTAAAACATCGGATGGACATCGAATAACATTCTGAAATTAGTAGGTCATTCAACAATGTTCGTACAACATCGGATGGACATCGAATAACTATCTGAAATTAGTAGGTCTTTCAACAATGTTCGTACAACATCGGATGGACATCGAATAACAATCTGAAATTAGTAGATCATTCAGCAATGTTCGTACAACATCGGATGGACATCAAATAACTATCTGAAATTAGTAGGTCATTACACAATGTTCGTACAACATCGGATGGACATCAAATAACTATCTGAAATTAGTAGGTCATTACACAATGTTCGTACAACATCGGATGGACATCGAATAACATTCTGAAATTAGTAGGTCATTCATTAATGTTCGTACAACATCGGACCAACATCGAATAATAATGTGAAATTAGTAGGTCATTACACAATGTTCGTACAATATCGGACCAACATCGAATAATAATGTGAATTAAGTAGGTCATTCAACAATGTTCGTACAACATCGGATGGACATCGAATAACTATCTGAAATTAGTAGATCATTCAGCAATGTTCGTACAACATCGGATGGACATCAAATAACAATCTGAAATTAGTAGGTCATTCAACAATGTTCGTACAACATCGGATGGACATCGAATAACTATCTGAAATTAGTAGATCATTCAGCAATGTTCGTACAACATCGGATGGACATCAAATAACAATCTGAAATTAGTAGATCATTCAGCAATGTTCGTACAACATCGGATGGACATCCAATAACTATCTGAAATTAGTAGGTCATTACACAATGTTCGTACAACATCGGATGGACATCAAATAACTATCTGAAATTAGTAGGTCATTACACAATGTTCGTACAACATCGGATGGACATCGAATAACATTCTGAAATTAGTAGGTCATTCATTAATGTTCGTACAACATCGGACCAACATCGAATAATAATGTGAAATTAGTAGGTCATTACACAATGTTCGTACAATATCGGACCAACATCGAATAATAATGTGAATTAAGTAGGTCATTCAACAATGTTCGTACAACATCGGATGGACATCGAATAACTATCTGAAATTAGTAGATCATTCAGCAATGTTCGTACAACATCGGATGGACATCAAATAACAATCTGAAACTAGTAGGTCATTCAACAATGTTTGTACAACATCGGATGGACATCGAATAACATTCTGAAATTAGTAGGTCATTCATTAATGTTCGTACAACATCGGACCAACATCGAATAATAATGTGAAATTAGTAGGTCATTACACAATGTTCGTACAATATCGGACCAACATCGAATAATAATGTGAATTAAGTAGGTCATTCAACAATGTTCGTACAACATCGGATGGACATCGAATAAGTATCTGAAATTAGTAGATCATTCAGCAATGTTCGTACAACATCGGATGGACATCAAATAACAATCGGAAATTAGTAGGTCATTCAACAATGTTCGTACAACATCGGATGGACATCGAATAACTATCTGAAATTAGTAGATCATTCAGCAATGTTCGTTCAACATCGGATGGACATCAAATAACAATCTGAAATTAGTAGGTCATTCAACAATGTTCGTACAACATCGGATGGACATCAAATAACAATCTGAAATTAGTAGGTCATTCAACAACGTTCGTACAACATCAGACAAACATCGAATAACAATTTGAAATTAATAGGTCATTCAACAACGTTGGAACAACATCGGAAAGCATCGAATAACAGTGAATTAGGTAGGTCATTCACCAATGTTGGTACAACATCGTACGAACATAGATTAATATTTTGAATTTAGTAGGTCATCCATCAATGTTGGTACAATATCGGACGAACCTCTATAACTAATGTGAATTATATTGTTCATTCACCAATTCTATGACACAGCGGATGAACATTGCCTGTTTTATCCCCTTATTTAATAAAGAGCAATATGTGAAGATTTATATATAATTTTTTTTTGTTTGTAACTTCTTTAGAAATAATAATCAATGTTCATTTAGATGAAATTCGTAAAGTGGCTACGAGATTTTGTACATAAATGTTTTTTTTTTTTAAATAAAGAAGATAAGTAAAGTGTATACGCTTCAACTATAAATATAATTGCCATTGAACAATATTATCTATTTGTGAGAAACTGTAGTGTGAGATTTTGAGCACTTAATAAATGCCGTCATTTATGACGGGCACCGGTACACTAGTAATGTAAATCCCACCTATATAATAAAACCCCAGAAACATTCATTTACTTATTTACTTATTTGCTTATTTATTTATTTATATATTTTTTTTTTGTCCGTAATTTCTCCTATCTAAAAACATTAACTAACAATTAAATTTCTTTATGGCAAGCTGTATCATGAATACAGACTGCTAAAATAATAATAATGCTGAGAAATTTTTTCTTCATTTTGGAGTTTATAGAAAAATATAAATATTTTGAAAATTATTAATAATAATGTAATCATGATACGCACGGAATTAAATTTAATTATTTAATTCTTATGTTTTTATTTCAATGAGAGAGTACACTTTTAACGGGTTAAGAGCCAAAATTGAAACTTTGAAACACGTTATTTTTAACGGGAAAATACACTAGTAACATCCCAGCAAACATGAATGTATCTATTCGATGTCTATACGACTCTGTGAAACCTCTCTTCCGACATCGAATACCAGTAACAAATTAGACATGGTGACATCAAGTAGACATCAAACCGATATCCGTTTGCACCGCTAAACCGCATCACATCAAGTATATTTGGCATCGAAGCGATACCGTTATACAGCGTTGAATAGAAAGATAAATTACGACATCCAACATACATAGGGATTCTCCATCGAACAGACGCCTAATTATATATCTAATATGCTTCGAAACGATATCCACTTGCATCCAATAAATAAATAAATTAAAATTGAAAACCTTTACTTCAATGATATAACGTACTGTACGTTTAGATGCATATCAATTTGATTAATTTTACATAATGTTATATATAAATTAAATGGGAAGAAATGAAGTGACGTGTCCGGGTATCGTTCGTGGGTCCAACCATCGTCGTGCCTGTAGCTCTGTCACTTTGCCACCGTGAATGCATTTGACTAAAAAAATTTTGATATTAAACTACCCGGAGATACTTGAAGATATTTTAAAGTGAATAGAACAATATATACAAGCACCGCTTTTATAACCAAAATCACAACTTATTCTTATTACAAATAGTAATGAGTTGGTCATATTTTTATAAAATTGTAACTCCTTGAAAATTTGGTTCTCTATGAGTTCAAATTAAAGAAAATGTTTAGAGGCCACGACTTAGAATAAAGATGAAAGCTCTGTGATGAAAGTTCAAAGTAATGAATGCATTAATTAAAATTTGACCATAGATTAACTCTCACTCAGTAAATATAGGTCATAATAGTTGAGTAATTAGTCTGATATTTTGACTTATATAATTGTGTTTCATTGAACAATCAGGAATTTTGTGCTCTGTGAAATATTTTTAGCAGTAGGGTATATGTTCCAAGTTATTAATAGGGTCTATATTTTTTTGAACACGTGATAAAGGAAAATATAATCATTATTATTAAACCACTATTTAATTAGTAACATAATAGCTGAAGGTATGATACCATTTGAAATAAAAGTTAAATAATAGGTAGTTATTATATATAGATTTATTGAGTCCGATTATCACTTTAAGTTTGATGATCTATAATGTGAATCACTGAATTTTAATAGTCTCATTTGCAGCTTTTGGCACTAGGTGAAAGCTCAAGTTATCGGATATGGGGTTCCGCATTTTACGTAGAAAAATTATTTATGTATTAATTTCTATTTCTAAACTTGTATTTTACGTACTGGTATCATGGATACCAATTTAGGTAAGAATTTAATAATGATAATTATTATATTTATTTCTTACATATTCGAAAATGTGGAACCGTCCGATAACAGAGAATTTACTCTAAAATGGAACATGTTAAATAGCCCACCAACTTTTAATTATTGACGTTAAGTAGAGGTTTAACCAGAGGCCATGTCGCTGACGTCAAAAGGAAATGAAATACAAGGGACTGGAAGAAGCAGTCAGAAAAGAAAGTGGCTAGATGGACAAAGTCACGAAGCTCATGGATGCTGAAAAGCTACTCCGTGATTGCTGTCACTTACCTAGTAATGTGGCTGCACTCAAGGAAGGAAGAGGGAAATGAAGAGGAGAGGTGATAGTAAATGAAATCTACGAGCCTACCTAACACAAAATCTAAGACCTCGTACGTAATTGTAGAGCGCTATCCTCTTAAACTGCATGGAGAGTTAAAAACACTATATACATGGTAAATATAAAATAGACAATACATAATCCAAACTACAACAGTTTGGACGCCACCCCCTTCTCTTCTATTCACCAATGACAGCTTCAGGAGCCCCTCCGGGCTTATTTACAATAAGCAGTTTAGATAGATTCATCACATTAAATGCAGCCATCGAAAAATCACTTGATTGGTTATCCATTTCGTTTTCACAGTACTGGAGGAACATTGTTCAACAACCGATGTTCCAATATCGCTTACTTTTCGTTGATCCAGTTCACAATCGCACCAGCGTGCCAATGCTCAATCGTAAACTTACAACTGCCGTAGTCCCCTATAAGTGTATTAATTATTGGGAATAGTTTAAAGGGAGCACTACATATGTTATATAGAAAGCTACAATCCAATTGAATAGAAATTATTCTTACATTTCTATACGTATTATAAAACAGGAAGATAAGAAAATGAATTTCCAAATTTGAAACGATTTTTTAAAACTACGTATCGGTTTTCACACTTCTGGTCGAAGTATAAATTCATATATCGTTTGGAAACAGACATGCTGACGTCAAGATGATGCTGTTAAAACCATGAATAGGTTTTCGTGTTTCTACTCGGAGTGTAAATTCAGATATCATTTAGAAACAGACATTCTGATATCTACTATGAGTCGAAATGGTTGCTAAGTCGATACCCACCGTTAGCGCTACGAATTCGACAGCAAACGGCATCGAATCGACATTCATATGTTTGTTGGGATATAATATATCATTTAATAACGTTAGTAGAAGATCTGACAGGCATTAGTAAGCAAGGAGAATTTACTTGATTTTATTATGTAATTTTACAACAGCATTTTAACATACTGTACTTTATAGTGATGCGATTCTAGTAGTCTGATAGTACATTATCACATGGTCTCTTTTCTCTTATAGTACATCATCACAGTGACTCTTTTCTCTGATAGTACACCATCGCAGTGACTCTTTTCTCTGATTGTACATCATCACAGTGACTCTTTTCTCTGATAGTACACCATCACAGTGACTCTTTTCTCTGATAGTACACCATCACAGTGACTCTTTTCTCTGATAGTACACCATCACAGTGACTCTTTTCTCTGATAGTACATTATCACAGTGACTCTTTTCTCTGATAGTACATCATCACAGTGACTCTTTTCTCTGATAGTACATCATCACAGTGACTCTTTTCTCTGATAGTACATCATCACAGTGACTCTTTTCTCTGATAGTACATCATCAAAGTGACTCTTTTCTCTGATAGTACATCATCACAGTGACTCTTTTCTCTGATCCCAGGTAACATTTGATTGTTCCCGGGATATTCCCGGGATATCCCCAGCGATATTCCCCTGATATCCCCTTCATTAATCCCTGGAATATTCCTATTTTACACTTTTCGCGATAAGGCGATATTCCCTTTTGATATCCAGGGGATCTTCATGGGACATTTTATTATTTATTCCCGGAATCTTCCCTGGATATCAAGGGAACAGAAAGGGAATATCAAAACAGTTATCCCTCGTTAACAAGGGAATGAAAATATGAAAGTGAATGTAAATTCCCTAGATATCAAGGGGAACAAGAGGGAATGAAAATAAAAATATTCCCTGGATATCAAGGGAACAGAAAGGGAATATCAAAACAGTTATCCCCTCATTAACAAGGGAATGAAAATATGAAAGTGAATGGATATTCCCTCAATATCAAGGGAAACAAGAGGGATTAAAATATTAATATTCCTGGAATCCTCCCTGGATATCAAGGGAAGAGAAGGGAATATCAAATCAGTTATCCCCTCATTGACAAGGGAATGAAAATATGAAAGTGAATGGATATTCCCTCGATATCAAGGGGAACAGAGGGAATTAAAATATAAATATTCCTGGAATCTTCCCTGGATATCAAGGGAAGAGTAAGGGAATATCAAATCAGTTATCCCCTCATTAACAAGGGAATGAAAATATGAAAGTGAATGGATATTCCCTCGATATCAAGGGAACAAGAGGGAATTAAATTATAAATATTCTGGAATCTTCCCTGGATATCAGGGGAAGAGAAGGGAATATCAAAACAGTTATCCCCTCATTAACAAGGGAATGGAAATATGAAGTGAATGGATATTCCCTCGATTTCAAGGGATGCATGTTGCAATACTTACACTTATCAGTGAAATATATCAAGAGATGTGTGATTTCATGAAGAAACTGCTTGTAGTTCAGTTAAGAGATGTACACAAATACAACAGACAAGGTACCATGGATCTCAATAGGTTACATCATGAGCACCAAGGCTGTTAATCATTGCAGTTACATCATCTTACATTTATCTCTCCTGCAGTAGGACTATCGATGTCATATCAAGGTGTCGAGTAAGCTGTAGCTACATTCGCCATTCTATTTGCTGTTGAGTGGGGTGGAGCAGCCATGCTGATGGGTGTTGAGAATACAGACATCAAGGA
>CANNZV010004225.1:0-45156 GCA_947561585.1 Caprella mutica
GGTAGATTTTAATAGTCGTTGAATTGATAAAAAGGTTTGTGGGGTCAATTATGAGTTGTCGACCATTTTTACCTCTTTAAGCATGGTAAGTAGATTCAATAAGTATCATTTTAAGGGGTAGTGAACCTTTGGACAAACTTTCTTTCTCGTGTCGATAAATCGATAGTGTGATATTAATAAGGGATGGTAGTCATGTTAGATTATTTTTTTTAAATCTATCAAAAAAGATAAAATTGAATTACAGGCAAGCCTCGCTTTAAGTACAACTCACTTTAATAAAAGTGGTCCTTATTTTGAGTCATGTTTCGAAATAAGGACCGTTCGTAAACATAGAAAACCGAGACAGTTTTTGTGATTATTTCACGGTAACTAAAGAAAACATCAAAATTATAATCAAGATGAGGTTATTAGAAGCAATTGGTTCAGAAATTCAGCATGTCCTATTTTAGGGTTAGTTCCGTGTTATCACTGGATTCCATATTTTCGAACACGTAAAAATCTTTATACAATAAAAGTCAATAATCATTATTTAACTTT
Organism: Caprella mutica; assembly: GCA_947561585.1. NCBI lineage: Eukaryota > Metazoa > Arthropoda > Malacostraca > Amphipoda > Caprellidae > Caprella > Caprella mutica. Next base: position 538 of record CANNZV010004225.1, read on the forward strand.
TATATCAATTGGCATTCATGATACCAATTCGAATAGAAGTTTAATAATAATTTATCATTATTGTATTTTCTTTTCGGACGTGACAGAAAATGTAGAACGTATCAATAACTTGAAACTAAGTCTTCTTCCAAAAATATTGCTGTTTCTTCAATGTAACACAATAATTATAGAAATCTAAGTATCTATCAATTACTCACCTAAACTGAGTGAGAGTTAAGCTATGTTTGGATTTTAAAACCTTTAATTTCACTAATTTAAACTTTCATCACAATTACCGTTTGATAAGAGGCTTATATAGTTCTTTAACTCTAAAACAAATTTTCTTTCTATAACTCATAGAAAATGAGACAAATAATCAAGGAGTGACAATTATAATTTTTTTACTTTTATTCGCTTTATTTACCGTTTGGTAACTAAACTGAGTCGTGATTTGGTAACTAAAGCGGGGGATGCCTGTATTGCAAAACAGCTGCGCCATCTACAGTGTCCCACTGTAAATATTCAGTTGCAAGAAACGTTTGCACTTATGATTTGGCATACTTTCTCAACAAATTTAGAAACTTAATTTTTTCTGAACATTTTAATATTCTATTTGAAATAAGATAACTGGGATTAACGTTACATACATACATAGTGGCGCCCTCCCAGTAAATGCTTTTAGTTCAAAGAATGATATTTTTTATAAAGTTTACCACCCCTCTAAAGCCCGTATTACACTGTGGCGCTCGCCATAGCGGTGTTGTCTCTCTCTACAGATATGGCGCTCACCTTTCTCAAAATTGCTATTAAGCCCGTATTACACTGTGGCGCTCGCCATAGCGGTGTTGTCTCTCTCTACAGATATGGCGCTCACCTTTCTCAAAATTGCTATTACACTAGACGAGTCGATATGCCGGTGATCGTGCATTGAAATTTATGGAAAATTGAAAAATTTACTATGAAATGAATTGTACCAATAAAAGTCGATGAAAAATTTCACTCATAAGTATCAATATATGATAAAAGTCGTTGCTGTTTACATTGATTCATTGAATCATTTTATTTAAATGAAAACATAGCTATGTCTTCACTTTATGAGGAAATTATTTCATAATAAGACCTAATATATACTTACTTGACTTTCGAGCCCGTAAACTGTCTATTCTTTTCTTCTGATTATGATTCTTTTCCTCAAGTTCCTCGGAAGAATTTTCTTCAGAAAACAACATTGATAGAAAAATTAGGAAAATCATGTCAAGTGGAATTAAGTATATCAACAATATTTTTCAAATATCAACCAGCAGAATATGCAATGCAAATCAAATTCTTCACGGGAAATTCGAAAATTGTACATCTAAATAAGTCTTACGCTTTCTAGCAATAAATCAAGCTAAATCATCAATTGACATCTTTATTTATTCCAAGATTTCATTATATTCAATTTGGAACTTAATTCTTACTAATCTTCAATCTATGACATATCTCAGACGATTTACTTACCAATGAACTCCGTCGCAATAACAGGGGTTGTTATTGTTATTATTTTTCCAGGGGTTGATATAATCTCCGCATTTACCTGATTTGGAGTCTTTGATCTTTCTTCTGGAGAAAGAGAAGAGAATAAGAAAACATTGCATAAAATTTCGAGATGAGTAATTATAGCGAATAAGGTGTACATTTATATCAATAAATGATAAAATTTGAAAGTAAAAAAAGCAAAAATTCAAGAGAAACAAAAATATTACCAACTTACCAGAAATTTCTGATGCATAGGTGTCATGTAAAAATTTTCCAACGGAAGATAGAGTTGCTTGTGCTCTAGGAGCTTGATATACATTTTTATTTATATCAGCGGAATGGCCCATATGATCATAGAACAGATCTTCGTTACCGTCATGAATTTTAGCTCTCATAGTTGAGAGATAATGTCTCACTTGAGTTGAGGTTATCTCTACACCACTTTTGCAACTAATCACCCTGAAATCGTGATAACCACTACAGTATGTGTTGGACTTAATGCTAGGGAACACATACGAATTATTTTTAGATATTTTTGCATTTCTTCTAATAGTGTCATCAGTGAGGTAATTTAATAGTGGAGAGAGTGATTTTGGAATTATTACGTCTATTATTTTTTTTGGATTTTTGCCAGCTAAGTATGCAATGCAATACTCCTTCATCATTACATCTTCACAATCTTCATTTATTATCCATTCTCCATTGAGTGCCTGTGAGAGATCTGTTAATTTCATACCAGATATCTCGTTAGCTCTCCTTCCATTCATCAAAATTAATTTAGTTATGACAAGGCGTCTAATTTGAGGAAAATCTTCAAATGACAATGTTTCTTCCTCTATGAATGATTTCAGTCCATCTTCAATGAAAGTCTTCATTTTTTGAATATCACTGGATTCCGGCAAATTGACTGGACGTCGGCTGTGTTCCATCCTTCTCATCTGTAATTAAAGTATAAAAGTTCGATATTGAAAATATTAATTTACCTAGCCATTACCTTTTTAGCGATAACTTTGTCAACATAACATAAAATACTAACTACCCATTTGGTTCAATTATATTGGTTGTAATCACATTCTTATCATAATTGCAAACATCTTCACGACATTAAAGTTTCTAGATATTATAGAGAATAAATTTCTATGGAGACACTCATAGTAGTCTCAGAGAAATATAAATAAGCAGTTGGAAGAATATTATATTGATTGTACTTCAACGACCGATTTTAAATTTATTAAGCAGGTTTAGTCTACTTATTTTATCGCGATTTAGTTTGATAACTCAAGGAATGGAATTTCGCATTAGCTATAGCTACATTTCATCGAAGCCTAGTAATATTGATAAACGAGCAATAAAGGAGCTTTAAATAATTAAAAGTAGCAAATTCGAATCATCAGCATTTGAAATGAGTTTACTATATTTTTATAAATCATATACTATCATTTCTTAGTACAGCCAGAGGCTCTATTTTTAATTTTTTATTGATTTTGATGCTTGTTCAAAAAAAAGTTCAAATGACACTTAAACAATTAATATTCAAATAAGTATTCATGAAATATTTCATTACAAATGAACTCACTAGAGCTGCATTCTCTGATGGTTGGTAGACGGTGCTCCACCGATGGTTGAAGCAGTCTAAGAACTTTTCTAATTCCATTGCTCGGAAATCATCATTGTTCAGTAGGAATATTGAATTTAGGGCGGTCGCTGCACTTTTAATTACTTATCCGGTGTTTTTTTTAGAGCTAAGGTTTTTTTTGTCTAAGGTTGATTTATCAACCGCAAATTCAATATAGACAAGTTGCTCTCTTTTGAACATATCGTCAAGGTCATTGAAGACCTTACCGTCATCTGCTGCTCTTTCTGAAGCGTCTAGAAAAACACTGACCAAGGTTCTCATGTAGTATCTTGCTCGACGTGCTGACTGAATTTCTTTACCCTCTCGCCTCTTTGATTTGTATTCCTCGATCCCGATTCTTTGAACAATGGCAGAATTTTTGATAAAATTGCCAATTTTATCCGAAGAAAGGGGACCGAGGACATCTTCTTCAAATGAAGATGCGAGAGCATCTGTAATGGTGCTGATTGATGATTTTGTCTTTTCTCCAAGAGCAGTACATTTATGATTTTTGAAATGCCTCTTTTTTAAAAATTGTTTGCAGTCTCCGCAATAAGGGAGCAACATGTCATGATCGCTTTGACGGTGCCGCCTTCTGCGCTGAAAATTAGCATCACCAATTTTCAAGATATTTTTGTTATATTTATAAATTCCTTCATTTCTTATTTCCGCTAGAGCTCTTTTTTTCTTTCTTGGCGTCATGAGTTTTAGCACTTTTATTTCATCTTCATCTTGATGCATGTTAAGTATGTGTCTAGATAAACGAGAAAATAAAATCGAGCAATATTTGCATGGTCTTTTCAGTTTCGGTAGAGATGGCCTTGATTGATTGTCTTCCCCTATATCTAAATTTTCAACAGCTCTTCTCGTTTCCTCCGGAATATCTTAAAAAAGAATATGAACACTTAAAAAATTAAACTCACTTGTCATCTTTCACACAATTAAACAATCACAATCTTAGTATACTGCAAATCCGTTTGACTGTCAAAACTCATAATGATCAGTTATTAAGCATAGCCTGTAATTGTCGAAAAAAAATTCAAAAACTATAACTCACACGAAAAATGACCAGGAAACTATAAAAATATTTACTAAACTTGATTTACAAGAACTCTTACCTCCTTCAATTGCATTTAGGGTGAGGTGAACTTTCTGTGTTGATTTACCTATCGATAGAAAATGAAAATAATTGAGAGCGATTAGAATAGCACTGTAAGATTCACTAATTTTTAAATCTAACAAGAATTGTTTAACTTCAAAACAACAATACGGTTATCATGAAAATGAAATAAATATTCATTCAGTTGAGATACTATTCAAAATATAGATTACAGATTATTCCTTTTTTAGCAACCATATTAACATTAATACATTAATTCAAGGTAAGTTTTTCAGTGCTATTCAGAGCGATCGGGATCAAAGCAAACTGTAATATTACACTAAGCAATGAGATTATAAAACTGAGAATGGGTATTGGTAATTTTGAAGAATTAGTTACCTCCTGTGGGATTGTTTTGGGAGCAAGTCAATGCGTCCGCAGATTCGCCATCTGGAATATGAAACAAAAAATAAATTACACTGTATCTATTGAATGATAGTACCGTTTATAATTTAAAACATAAATTTCTACTGTTATTCATTTAATATATTTATTTCTAATACTATATATTCAATATATTTATTTACGTTGATATTTATTAAAAAATTCAATTCCATTATTCAATTCTAATTCTCTTGTTAAATCATTTCGTTAAACACTTCAAAATCTTCTCAAAAGACAGCAGCTAAGTAGAGATGAATATTTTAGATTGAATACAATTACCTTCCATATTTTCAATGAAGGATGCAGATCCCTCATGAGAAAACGAGGGGCAAGCGCCATTCTCTGTATCTATAAAAACAAGAGTAATTCACATTATTCATCAGTTTGGTTACCCTTAAAGAATTACTTATCATTGCCATCAAATCTATTCTGGAATATATTATAAGAATCAAAGATCGATCACGTGTATATTGACCCACTTTTGTTTAATAGCGACTAACCATCATTGATAATCAAGAAGATAAAAAGTTTCATATCCTCGGCAGAATGAAACAAACTGCAATTTATCTTTGATTGAAATATCATAAAACCGCTATTAAATAGAAATTGAATTAAAGAAACCAAACAAACTATCTGAATCTTATTAATTTGAATAACCTCACAATGGAGAAGAAAGGTTAACAACTATTGGAATTTACCTTCAATAGACAGATCGAAATAATTCACTCCAACATCATCGTCGTTGCTAGACATACTCGAGTCCACTGAAATTAAATATATCTTTGAAACACAAAAGCTAATTAGGAGAATGTGGCAAAGTTGAATATATCTTGTCACGTGAAACTTTAAAGCTTATATTTCTATCAGACAAAACACAATTCCAATGCATTTCTAATAAACAAATCTCTAGCTATAAATTGAGCTCAACAATTTACGAAATTGGATTCATATAAAACTAAACACATATTTATACCTTAATCGAGTGAGTGTCAATTGTCAAATGATGTATAATTATCAATCTAAAAATAAAACGAACTCATGGTTTTTGAAACACACATTATGAAAGTTCTAAACATATTCAAAGATTTCATGAATTGACTCTTTTCAAAAAGGAACTCATCCATAATATTAGATTCGTAGGAATTAAAAACTTCTCTGCCAATCAAATCTAAGTGACAAATCATAGATTATCATCATAAAATTGATATATACGATATTATTTGAGTTGGTATTAGCTAACTCATGCCATTGAATAATATTCGATAGGTGATAATTGGTCAGGTGCTACAAGAATTCCTTAAGCTATACCAGAATCAAAATACTTTGAACTTACTTATTCCATATGGTACTAAAGATCCCAGCTTTCCGCAAACCACCGCAGATGAAAACTTTGATTCTGGAAAAAAATTGGAAACTTAGAAAATTTCGATGCTATTTCGTTAGAGGTAGACTATGAATATAAATTACTGTATTCATCAAAAATTGAGTATTTAAGTAGAAAATTAGCAAACAATTGAAACTAACCTTCATTAGGCACAAGGAGATACTTCACTCCCACTTGATAATTCTATAGGAAAAATGATAAACGATTAGTTTTCATATAAACACATAAAGAGTACAACACATTCTTCGCTAGAGATACTCACAGCTAGGCCAGCAATCTCCTCTCTAGCAATTGGAGTGATGCTTCCAATTGAAGACGTCTGAGAAAAGGAAGAAATATATTATTTATACTATCAACATACATCAAGTACTACACTATCTTTGCTAGAGATACTCACAGATGGGCCAGCAATCTCCTCTCTAGCAATTGGAGTGATGCTTTCAATGGAAGACGTCTGAGAAAAAGAAGAAATCAATTATTTATACTATCAACATACATCAAGTACTACACTATCTTTGCTAGAGATACTCACAGATGGGCCAGCATTCTCCTCTCTAGCAATTGGAGTGATGCTTTCAATTGAAGACGTCTGAGAAAAGGAATAAATATATTATTTATACTATCAACATACATCAAGTACTACACTATCTTTGCTAGAGATACTCACAGCTAGGCCAGCAATCTCCTCTCTAGCAATTGGAGTGATGCTTTCAATTGAAGACGTCTGAGAAAAAGAAGAAATCAATTATTTATACTATCAACATACATCAAGTACTACACTATCTTTGCTAGAGATACTCACAGATGGGCCAGCATTCTCCTCTCTAGCAATTGGAGTGATGCTTTCAATTGAAGACGTCTGAGAAAAGGAAGAAATATATTATTTATACTATCAACATACATCAAGTACTACACTATCTTTGCTAGAGATACTCACAGCTAGGCCAGCAATCTCCTCTCTAGCAATTGGAGTGATGCTTTCAATTGAAGATGTCTGAGAAAAGGAAGAAATATATTATACTATCAACATACATCAAGTACTACACTATCTTTGCTAGAGATACTCACAGCTAGGCCAGCAATCTCCTCTCTAGCAATTGGAGTGATGATTTCAATTGAAGACGCCCGAGAAAAGGAAGAAATATATTATTTATACTATCAACATACATCAAGTACTACACTATCTTTGCCAAAGATACTCACAGCTAGGCCAGCAATCTCCTCTCTAGCAATTGGAGTGATGCTTTCAATTGAAGACGTCTGAGAAAAGGAAGAAATATATTATTTATACTATCAACATACATCAAGTACTACACTATCTTTGCTAGAGATACTCATAGCTAGGCCAGCAATCTCCTCTCTAGCAATTGGAGTGATGCTTTCAATTGAAGACGTCTGAGAAAAGGAAGAAATATATTATTCATACTATCAACATACATCAAGTACTACACTATCTTTGCTAGAGATACTCACAGCTAGGCCAGCAATCACCTCTCTAGCAATTGGAGTGATGCTTTCAATTGAAGACGTCTGAGAAAAGGAAGAAATATATTATTTATACTATCAACATACATCAAGTACTACACTATCTTTGCTAGAGATACTCACAGATGGGCCAGAAATCTCCTCTCTAGCAATTGGAGATATAGATATCTCAGAAGGATACTGGTATAAGAAAATATTCTTTTAGCTAGCTAAATATTTGATCACGCAAATTCTAATATATCAATATGTTTCATAGAACTGCACTATACTTACAGACTTCTTTAATTTCATAATATTCATATATATCTACTTACATTCGAAATAGCAACGAAGAGCTTTCTAGCAGAATACTTCTGAAACACAATCGAAAGGTATTTCTCACACAATAGATTACATAACATCAACCTCTTATATTCAGAATAATTTTCTAAAACAATTTATTCATTCATGTAGAAATAATGATTGTGAATGTAAATCATACCTTTTTAATGGATAGAGGAGAATGTACTATTCGTAATTTCCCACCACTTTTTGGGGTAGTAGGCCTCCATCCTGTTACGAGAAAGATCCTCGAGATTAGTTTTGTCTTCATAACATTCCTATCATACTGACTTTACTTTAAATTAATTGAATTGATACAAGCCTAAATATAGATTTCTAGCATTCAATAAATTCTCAAGTATTATTCTGGTCACAAATTTAACATTCAGTGCATTTGTTAGAGATACTCAGAGAATAGTTTCTTAGGTTTCAAAAGGGATGATTCATTATTCAAATATCTTTATAATAATAACTAGGAATGTATTCTCAATTTTCAGGTTATTGCACTGCTGAACATATTTCATACAAACTATTTGTTCACGAAATAATAATATTGTATTTCAATTACAAAATGTATAGCTACAGCTACTTGTATTCCCCATCTTCCTATTAAGTAATGAAATTGAATGAAAAATGTTCATTATACACAGTTTAACATATGTGATATTTCATAGATAAGTTGTCCTAGTGAAAAATGTCTGAACGAGATTACTTTTGGACAAAATTTCCTAATGCTATCCAGTAATTAAAAGAATAATCAAACTTACCCTTAATTCTCCAATCGTATTTGGCAAAACCATAACTATATGTTAACTCTGTATTAGGGGTGATGGTTTTCCGAGCTATGAAAGCAGGGACAGGTAGCTCATTAATCACAACTAGCTTCACTCTTAAATTAGGTGTCTTGTGGTCATCGTTGATGTATCTTGCTAAACCTTGGTCATTTTTTGCATCGATCCTGTCAAGAGGAAGTACTTTAAATCTAGTAATGATAAATTTTAGCAACTAACTGCGAAGGACTTTTTACTACAATTTTTTTTATTTAATCAGAAAATAATAATGAATGATAGACAATTAATAATAAACCAGATATCTTTTGAGTTCGTATAGATTCCCTAAACTCAGAAATAAAGATTGAAAGCTGAACAATAAGCTATTTGGTATTTATTAAGAGAGGATGATGTAATTCATCCAATGGAGGATATCATTGGGACGTATAATGACTGTTTCAAGCTTTTGATTCGTGAGTGAAAATTTAATATTAATTTTGAAGTATATTTTAAGGAGACCGTCCCCGAAGAAATCTCAAAATTTTATCTTTTTTTTATTGTGTAAATAGTTGCTTTATAACCTTCTAATAGTGTGTGCAAAATATCAGAGGTTTCGTATAACTCTAACCCCCCCGGGGAGAGGAAGAAAGGGAAAAGTGGGCCGGGGGGTAGGGAGTCAATATGTAGTCTACAAACCATCTCTCAGCCAATTATAATTCGTAATAATTAATTATCTCGCTATATCTGGTATCTAACCTACCACTATAACATGCCCACACCAAAGAATGCAAAGAAAGATTCCTCAGTTACCCCAAAACCTTGCAGCGGATGGATGCTGCGTGTCAGATCATCAAACTTTGAAAGGAAATTCATACTAATTCTGAGATCTGCAAATCTTGTAATTCAAAAACATATGGTTTTTACAATTTTGAAGCTAGAGCATTGCAGTTTTTTGCATTTGATTATCCCCGGAATTCTCTACAAACTCTAGAAGAGTTCTATTTAATTTTCGGATTATTATTCAAAATATTGAAATTTATATTTGTTCAACTTTTTTTTGTTCACTAAAGATTTCAATAATTCGAAAACCTATTCAAAAAAAAAAAAAACGCTTCCACAGTTTGTAGAGAATCTTGTGGAAAATCGAATGCAAAAAACCATAATGTCATAGCTACAAAATTGTTGTATCCATTTATTAATTTACACACTGTTCGAAATTCGAATATATAACTCGTTTTCTATGGGTCGAATCGAAAAAATTTCAGAACACAAAAACATATTAGAAATCATTTTATATATGTGTACAAAGTTTCACAACCGTAGCTTCAATAATAAAAAACTTTTCAAAATCTGGGAACGGTGCCCTTAATGCATTGGAAAGAAAACTCACCAATAATTGAAAAAAAGGAAATTAAATGTGATCAGTTTCATTTATCACAACATTTTTAATAAGTTGGCGCTGATCAGATGGATCCTAAATTGTATGCAATATTACCAGTAATTCCTTTTGTTATGAAAAACTTCATAAACAAATTCATCGTCATCTCCAGGTTCCTCATGCAGATATTTTCCCGTATAAGGCAACACATAGTCTCCTTCTCTTATCTCCTTAGTTGTGATGAGTCCATAACCTGAAACCAAATCAGCACATTAGTAACAGATAGGTAGTTCTAGATAGTTCTTAATATTCTGATTTTTTAATGGTTCAGTATAGCTATATAATTATTTATCATATCAACAGACATCAAGTGCAACACTATCTTAACCCTAAAACGGTGTAAAATTTATATAACTCAATGAACGGTGTCATAGAAGTAATGGTAAGAAAGGGAAAACAGTAACAGAAAAGTCACTGTAATAGATTAGTAATAGGAACAAACCGTTTAAGTGGACCCACCGTTAGGTGGATTCCACTAAACGTCCCACTGGTCTTTAGCTGGATCCGAGCCATTAACTGGACATGAGACTGCCGATAGCTGGACTCAAAATATAGAGATAAAATAATCTTATTTTTGGGCATGATAAATAGATTTTAACGGCATATTCCCGGACCTGTTAGAATGACAAGAATAGACCAGGTCAAGGTAACATGCCGTTAAAATACACTTGTCGCACCCAAAATTTAGAATAAATCATCTCTATATATGGGTCTAGCATCTGCAGTCTCAGGTCCAGTTATTGGCCCGGATCCAGCTAAAGACCAGTGGGAAGTTGAGTGGAATCCACCTAGCGGTAAGTCCACTTAAACGGTAAATCAGAATAGAAAAACTACCGAACAGAATAAAATCACTACCGATCAGAATAAAATCATTACCGAACAGGATAAAATCACTATCGAACAGAATAAAAATCTCCACCGAATAGAATAAAATCTACACAAAACAGAATAAAATCACTACCACACAGAATAAAAGCACTACCAAACAAATAAAAGTCAGCTGTAGTTATTGAACTTGACTCAGCATTATTTTAAATTCTTTCAATCATCAAATTGTACTAAAGCAGTTCATTACATATAATATTGTTTCAAATTGTTCAAATTTAAACCTCTATCTAATAGTTTCCATCATTCAAATTGAGTAAGATGAGCAAACTATGTAAGTTATTCAATCAATAACTTCAGTAGTTTAAAAATGTTCTGAGTCTCTGTATAATAGGATTATTTTAAAGATTTATGCTGTCAACACTATACTGTGAATATTGATTTTTATTCAGAGCGCTGACGAAATGGTACACGAAAAACATGTAGACAGTTCGTGACTAATTGAGAAATAATTTAACAATAATTTTACTTTAATAATAATTTAATTCAGAAAATTTGAGTACAATGCAGTCAGATCAATAACTTCATCTACACAGCATCATTCATTGTTAACTACAATAATTAATCATTTTTAAGATATTGAACGAAATTCATCTCTCACAAACAAGAAGGTTTTCAGTAAGTGATTAATGAGTAGCTAGTGGTTATTTCGTGATACATTTTCAATAGTTTGGTTTCATTATTGTTATGTGTCAATATACCTAACCGAAATTTCCCATTGACAGACATGAATTACCAAACTCTATAAATATTTCAAAAAGATATGGAGTAATTAATTGGATGATAGAATTGTGAGCTGAATACTATGTTTCAAACACGAAATTTGAATTCTGGTTATTAAAATCTGTTGAAGGAAAAACTCTGATATTTTCACAAAAATTCTGTGTACAATCATTGTAAATGAACATTTGAAATTAAGAAAAACAATAAAATCAATGAACAGTGACCATTAATCCAGAGTCACATGAATTAAATTTGATATTTCAAGTGCTGTAACTAGTGATATTTTCACTAAATTGCTCAACCATTATTAACTTTGTTGACGAGGGGTTTAATACACAGGAGTATTTCTTCCTTAGTTCTATTATGAATAACTGATATTACCAATAAAAAAATTGAATCTAAGATGAGAAAAATGGCACACCTTTAACGCCGCAATCTTGAACTACTAAGTGATTCTTAAGTTTTTTTTGATCTGCTATCTGATCAAGATCAGATCTGACTACCTTTTCAAGATTGAACTTTTCTCTTCTTCTTTTTGGGAACATTGTGGTAGAATTATCGTTATCTGAAATAAAAATTAGTGTACATAGTTCCTTTCATTTGCACGGGTGTTATTTACAGATCAACATACATCAAGTACTACACTATCTTTGCTAGAGATACTCACAGATGGGCCAGCAATTTCCTCTCTAGCAATTGGAGTGATGCTTTCAAATGAAGACGCCTGAGAAAATTTTTTTTTATAATATCGACACACATCAGGTAGCTACTACACTATTCTAACGCATGAAACGGTATCAATGAAGTAATGGTAAGAGAATGAAAACAGTAACAGTAAAGAAACTAATAGATTTGTAATAGTAACAGACCGTTTAAGTGGACTTACCGTTAGGTGAATTCCACTCAACGCTCCACTGGTCTTTAGCTTTACCTGAGACTGCAGATAGCTGGACCCAAAATATACATAGAGATTATTTACTCTAAATTTTTGGGGGCGACAAGTGTATTTCAACAGATCCAGGCAACATGCCGTTAAAATCCACTTATCAATCGAATAAATAAGATTAAATTATATCTTAATATTGGGTCCAGTTATTGGCCCGGATCCAGGTAAATACCAGTGGAACATTAAGTGGAATCCACCTAACGTAAGTTCACTTAAACGGAAACCGAATAGAAAAACTACCGAACAGAATAAAAGTCTCCACCAAACAGTATAAAAGTCTCCACCACACAGAATAAAAGTCTCCACCACACAGAATAAAAGTCTCCACGAAACAGAATAAAAGTCACAACCAAACAGAATAAAAGTCACAACCAAACAGAATAAAAGTCACAACCAAACAGAATAAAAGTCTCCACCAAATAGAATAAAAGTCTCCACCAAACAGAATCAAAGTCTCCACCAAACAGAATCAAAGTCTCCACCAAACAGAATCAAAGTCTCCACCAAACAGAATCAAAGTCTCCACCAAACAGAATCAAAGTCTCCACCAAACGGAATAAAAGTCTCCACCAAACAGAATAAAAGTCTCCACCAAACAGAATAAAAGTCTCCACCAAACAGAATAAAAGTCTCCACCAAACAGAATAAAAGTCTCCACCAAACAGAATAAAAGTCTCCACCAAACAGAATAAAAGTCTCCACCAAACAGAATAAAAATCTCCACCAAACAGAATAAAAGTCTCCACCAAACAGAATATAAGTCTCCACCAAACAGAATAAAAGTCTCCACCAAACAGAATAAAAGTCTCCACCAAACAGAATAAAAGTCTCCACCAAACAGAATAAAAGTCTCCACCAAACAGAATAAAAGTCTCCACCAAACAGAATAAAAGTCTCCACCAAACAGAATAAAAGTCTCCACCAAACAGAATAAAAGTCTCCACCAAACAGAATAAAATCTACACAAAACAGGATAAAATACTACTAAACAGAATGAAATAACTACCGAACATAATTAAATAACTACTGAACAGAATAAAATAACTACCAAACAAATGAAATCTCTACCGAACAGAATAAAATTAAGCTTCTTTTCGCAAACCTAGCTACCTATATATTATTTTACCAAAGATAGTTATCACATTATGATTCCTAATTAGGTTAATGCACTCATATAATCTAGATATATAGCTCTATTGTTATATAATAGTGGGGTGAACAATTTCTTGGGATGCGACAATTTGCACTAAAAATCATAGATCCTTACAATTTCATTGACTGGGAGAATTAACTAACCTTGATTGGTTTAACACCTGCGGTTAAAAACTCACCCATTAAACCATCCCTTATGATCAGAAATATGGAACAGTTCGACAACTAAAACTCACCCATTAAACCATCCCTTATGATCGGAAATATGGAACAGTTCGACAACTAAAACTCACCCATTGAACCATCCCTTATGAACGGAAATATGGAACAGTTCGACAACTAAAACTCACCCATTAAACCATCCCTTATGATCGGAAATATGGAACAGTTCGACAACTAAAACTCACCCATTGAACCATCCCTTATGAACGGAAATATGGAACAGTTCGACAACTAAAACTCACCCATTAAACCTTCCCTTATGATCGGAAATATGGAACAGTTCGACAACTAAAACTCACCCATTAAACCATCCCTTATGATCGGAAATATGGAACAGTTCGACAACTAAAACTCACCAATTAAACAATCCCTTATGATCGGATATATGGAACAGTTCGACAACTAAAACTCACCCATTAATCCATCCCTTATGATCGGAAATATGGAACAGTTCGACAACTAAAACTCACCCACTAAACCATCCCTTATGATCGGAAATATGGAACAGTTCGACAACTAAAACTTACCCATTAAACCATCCCTTATGATCAGAAATATGGAACAGTTCGACAACTAAAACTCACCCATTAAACCATCCCTTATGATCAGAAATATGGAACAGTTCGACAACTAAAACACACCCATTAAACCATCCCTTATGATCTGAAATATGGAACAGTTCGACAACTAAAACTCACCCATTAAACCATCCCTTATGATCGGAAATATGGAACAGTTCGACAACAAAAACTCACTTATTAAACCATCCCTTATGATCGGAAATATGGAACAGTTCGACAACTAAAACTCACCCATTAATCCATCCCTTATGATCGGAAATATGGAACAGTTGGACAACTGAAACTCACCCATTAAACCATCCCTTATGATCGGAAATATGGAACAGTTCGACAACTAAAACTCACCCATTAATCCATCCCTTATGATCGGAAATATGGAACAGTTCGACAACTAAAACTCACCCATTAAACCATCCCTTATGATCGGAAATATGGAACAGTTCGACAACTAAAACTCACCCATTGAACCATCCCTTATGAACGGAAATATGGAACAGTTCGACAACTAAAACTCACCCATTAAACCATCCCTTATGATCGGAAATATGGAACAGTTCGACAACTAAAACTCACCAATTAAACCATCCCTTATGATCGGAAATATGGAACAGTTCGACAACTAAAACTCACCCATTGAACCATCCCTTATGAACGGAAATATGGAACAGTTCGACAACTAAAACTCACCCATTAAACCTTCCCTTATGATCGGAAATATGGAACAGTTCGACAACTAAAACTCACCAATTAAACCATCCCTTATGATCGGAAATATGGAACAGTTCGACAACTAAAACTCACCCATTGAACCATCCCTTATGAACGGAAATATGGAACAGTTCGACAACTAAAACTCACCCATTGAACCATCCCTTATGAACGGAAATATGGAACAGTTCGACAACTAAAACTCACCCATTAAACCATCCCTCATGATCGGAAATATGGAACAGTTCGACAACTAAAACTCACCAATTAAACCATCCCTTATGATCAGAAATATGGAACAGTTCGACAACTAAAACTCACCCATTGAACCATCCCTTATGATCAGAAATATGGAACAGTTCGACAACTAAAACTCACCCATTAAACCATCCCTTATGATCGGAAATATGGAACAGTTCGACAACTAAAACTCACCCATTGAACCATCCCTTATGATCAGAAATATGGAACAGTTCGACAACTAAAACTCACCCATTAAACCATCCCTTATGATCGGAAATATGGAACAGTTCGACAACTAAAACTCACCCACTAAACCATTCCTTATGATCGGAAATATGGAACAGTTCGACAACTAAAACTCACCCTCACCCATTAAACCCTCCCTTATGATCGGAAATATGGAACAGTTCGACAACTAAAACTCACACATTAAACCATCCCTTATGATCGGAAATATGGAACAGTTCGACAACTAAAACTCACCCATTAAACCATCCCTTATGATCGGAAATATGGAACAGTTCGACAACTAAAACTCACCAATTAAACCATCCCTTATGATCGGAAATATGGAACAGTTCGACAACTAAAACTCACCCATTAATCCATCCCTTATGATCGGAAATATGGAACAGTTCGACAACTAAAACTCACCCACTAAACCATCCCTTATGATCGGAAATATGGAACAGTTCGACAACTAAAACTCACCCATTAAACCATCCCTTATGATCAGAAATATGGAACAGTTCGACAACTAAAACTCACCCATTAAACCATCCCTTATGATCGGAAATATGGAACAGTTCGACAACTAAAACTCACCCATTAATCCATCCCTTAAGATCGGAAATATGGAACAGTTCGACAACTAAAACTCACCCATTAAACCATCCCTTATGATCGGAAATATGGAACAGTTCGACAACTAAAACTCACCCATTGAACCATCCCTTATGAACGGAGATATGGAACAGTGCGACAACTAGAACTCACCCTCACCCATTAAACCCTCCCTTATGATCAGAAATATGGAACAGTTCGACAACTAAAACTCACCCATTAAACTCTCCCTTATGATCGGAAATATGGGACAGTTCGACAACTAAACCCCCCCCCCCCCCATTAAACCATCCCTTATGATCGGAATTATGGAATAGTTCGACAACTAAAACTCACCCATAAAACCATCCCTTATGATCGGAAATATGGAACAGTTCGACAACTAAAACTCACCCATTAAACCTTCCCTTATGATCGGAAATATGGGACAGTTCGACAACTAAACCCCCCCCCCCCCCCCCACCCCCACCCCCCCATTAAACGATCTCTTATGAACGGAAATATGGAACAGTTCGACAATTAAAACTCACCCATTAAACCATCCCCTATGATCGGAAATATGGGACAGTTCGACAACTAGGTAAAACTCAGCCAGTTGACACTTCAAATAATTCGTCCTAACTCTTCATTTTTCCACATTATTAAAGTCACTCTTAATAGTTTTATTACAAATGCGTTATAAGAACTAACTTTCATACTCAAATATTACAAATTTTCATCACTACCGTTGTTGCTATTTCTAAATAAATTGCGTAAAAAATATTAGGTATCTAGGTATTCCAAGTTAATGTTTACTGATTATTCATAATATTTAACAAATAGGTACGTAATTATTCTTACTATCCTCACGATATAAGATTATAAATCTAGTTAGATTTTAAACTAGGTTGAAAATTACCTATGTACTATTTCAGTCCAACGTAAGCACATCACGAATTATTATAAATCGCATTTCATTTTAAATAAAATAGAGTAGGTAGGTAGTCATTAGTTCAATTGAATTATTTCAAGATTGTATTAAGATATATTTAATGAGTTACCTACCTAGCTACTTTTAACTAATTAAGGAGATATTTAAGTACACGAGCTGTACTAAATTGTACTAATACAAAATTATCATGAAATACACATTATTAATTAATTATTACATGCCCAACAAGGGATCCTAGCCCACACTGGAATCTTTGACAAAAATGTAATATCTGCCGTGCGCCATGAATGCTCAAAATCACATCAACTATTTGATGGCGTGCGCTAGAAGTTCCCTGAAATGATATATTCATCACAGACGTGCGATTATTCAAATAACTTCAGTCTTCAGATGTTATTAAATTACTTCTGAAACACACTGAACGGTCAAAACATTAGATACCTATCTGAAATGTGTCTTTTCTCCCGCAGAGATTTTAATTTGAGAAACAGTTATTCTCCGACTCTTAGTAGCAGATTCGGAATCTCCTGCAGCTAAATTAATGTTAACATAGGAATTGATTGAAGATCTCCCGCAGAGATCTCAAATTTCTAAAATTCAATCAAAAACTCCTGCAGAGAGTCTTGGAAAAATGTTCCATATTCTGCAGACTGGCTGAAAGCAAACCTCTTTACATAGCTTCACTGTGACGTCATCAAATCGCATTCATCATAACATATACGTCACAATACCATCACTGAAGTTACTGAACAAGTTCTAAATATCAGAACTTGTTCATGTTTTCCTGCCAATTTGCCAGCCTATTTTGAGGCTATTTACAAATTACATAGGTATATAATGTGAAATCGGTATCTGTGTTATTATATTATTAAGAATGTAATATATATGGTAAACCTCTCTTGAATAAAAGTTTCAGATATCTAATCTACAGTTAAGTTTACTGATAATGATGATAGGCTACCTAACAATTTGGTTATTTGGGCAAATTCCACTTTTTTGATCGATAAAAATAAAAGTAAATACCTACAACCAGTTGAACCTTATATCTACCAGTTACCACTTAGGTACCAGGTTATATACAGTAACCAGGCTTCAGGTATCTTTTATACCTATATCGTTCAATAATTATTACCTATATACTCTTTTCTTACATGACCGAGAATGTGGAACTGTTCGATAATTCAGAACTTACCCAATGCACTAGAGAATTATCAAAACAATATACTACGTTGATATAGACTTAGGGTAAGTTCCGAATTACCGGTCAGTTCCACATCTTCGGTCATATAAGAAAAAAACGATATTTTGATAATTTTTATTTTAGTTGGTAACTTGGTATCAATGATAGTATCATGGATACCAACTAAACTAAAAATTAAATAATACGATCGGAAAATTTAGATTTGAATTTGATAAATTATAAAGCTCTAGTTTAAACATTACTGTTCGTTTAATTATGCATTTTGAGTAATATATTGAACTGATACTACCGTACTTAAACCTATAGGGTAAGTTCCAAATTACCGGTCAGTTCCACATCTTCGGTCATATAAAAAAAAACTATATTTTGATAATTATTTAATTTTATTTTAATTGGTATCCATGATACTATCATGGATACCAATTTGTACTTAGGTACCTTAAATAACCATGAATTGGTGCCTACCTAGTTTAAAATATTGTATTCGTTTGGTACATCATACAAAGAAAAATTATTATTTTCCATTTAAACTGGTGATTTTAATAGGTTTTTGTGATACCTGGATACCAATTAAAAATATTAAATGATTTTATCTTATGTGATCGAAAATGTGGAACTGCTCTCTAATTTGTACATAACTTATCCTATATACCTACCTACCTACCTACTTCAATTTATTTAATTTTATTCAGACGTATAATCATCATATATATTATCAAGGTACCATTAGGAAAAAGTTCTTATTTAGTGAATTGAATGATCTTAACATGTTCGATTGAACTGAACATGTTCTGTTTACTGCCCCCCCCCCCCCTCCTTCGTACTGAATTATGATGCAATATTGATAACAACTATAATGTCTATGATAATAATTATTAAATAGGTGGTATTAATTTCGATTCTGGTTAAATTGTTATATTACAAGAAGAATATAATTATTAGTAGGCCTATACAGTTTTTTCTCATATGACCGATGATGTGAATCTGACTGATAATTTGAAATTTACCCTAAACTAATTTTTTCCTAATTTGTTGTACTGGTAGTACCTTTCAAGTTAGAAATATAGGTCAGAGTTTCAATTCAATTATTTTACCTGTTTTCAGTTTTAATAAAGGAAGATATTTGTTACATAATGAAGTAGGTACTACTAGTACCTACTTCATTCCAAATTATCAGTCAAATTCACATCATCGGTCATATAAGAAAAAACTGTATAGGCCTACTAATAATTATATTCTTCTTGTAATCTATTCATTATTCACACAAAGTTTGAATAATGAATAAAAATTGATGTACCTATAAATTTACGTATAGTTTGAAGTGACCACATCTAATGCCCAATGCCCTAGAGAATCAAAATGTTTTAAATTAATGTGATGTTGTGGTTCTGATTTCTGAACCGTATACAGTGTGTCCGCAAAAATGTATTCACTGCCGTTGATTCTAAAAATTCATCATTTCATGATAATAAGTATATATATTGGTACCATAGATACATAGTCTGTACTCTGTAGATTGATATTAATGGATTATAATTAGTACTTATAAGATATACTTATACTCGATGGCAGTGGATACATTTTTTGCGGGCACACTGTATATGCCCCCCCCCCCCCCCTGCATCACTGGAGGGGGGAAGGCGTGCACCCCATCCCCCCTGATCACTGGAGGGGAGGGGGAGGCGTGCGTCGTTCACCCCACTTCCAATGTGCCGTGCTGGTGAAGGTGTCAAAGATTCCAGTGATTCCTAGCTAGGTACTTCAGCTTAATTTTGAAAAGCTACTGTGCCGTAAGATAGCCTTAGTAGGTCTCGTACCTACTTATCTATTTATTTAAAAAACCGTTCAAGAGAAAATATAAATTTATAAGTTCTCAGCCCTTAAATATTTCCGTAAAGATTGTAGAGACATAGGTACCTAGGTATTAATTTCGTAAATAATTAGGAAAAAGCATTAGGGTAAGTTCAGAGTAATCGACAATGTAGCCTAGGTAGGTAATGAAAAGATGTTAAGATAGCCTATCATGATAGCATCTTCAATCATTTTATTTCTGTTCTATTTTTATATTGTGGTCGATAATAGGTAGGTACCTAGGTATGGTACAGTTCGATTAATCTGAACTCATTTGAACTAGGCTAAGTAGCCTATTTTTTATCGTACTACCTAGGTAGGTATTTCAATATCGAAACAGAAAAGTTAATAGCTACTGAAAGTGAAACAATTTATTATTCGTATTATGTTACAATTCAACGGAAAAATTCAGGCTAACAGCCAACAAGTGCTTAATTATCTCGAATTTTATTGATATAATGCTAGGAATTCTTTAAACTGTTTAAAATCAATCTTTTCACTAACCTTATCAACAGCTAGAAGTTTTGACTAGTTGAGAAACCAGAAGTCTCTCTGCATCATTTAGAAGACTATAGAATGAAAAATTCAAAAATAAACACTCTTTATGAAAATAGAATAGAGTGAACCTGGAAATAAAAAAAATAAGCACTTGGCTTCGCAGCGGAACACACACCTCATGTCCTCACGATTAGAAGTCAGTAATTGAACTGACCTTGAACTGTCTCTTTGAGTCTTGACTAAAACTAATAGCTACCGCCTAACTAGTAACTATATTGCATGAATAGAAGAAAATTTAATCCAAAATAAGTATAATTATGCGCATCTATATAATATAATTGTTTGTTTCTGTAGAAACTGTAGCAATATAACTCACTAAAGCCCAGCTTACACGCTACAATTAATTGTTACTACCTATTCATATTAGGCAGATTGTAGCAATTTGTTGAATGATTGTTTAACACGCAACAACTTCTAATACCTGCAATATTCTTAGTCTTAAAATACTCTAATAGAGGAAACATTGGATCTTACTGTCATATGACGAATCTAACTTCTTATATTACCTTTCAAATTTTAACATATGGAAGATCCTTCTTGTTCCTATCAAAGTATTAGTTTGATTTTTTTTTGGTTTTTGATAAAAACCTTAAAACCTCTTCAACAGCCGATATGAATAGACCCAGATTGTAACAATTTATCGGAACCTCGGTTAAACGTTGTAGTTACAATTTGTATAAATTTATAAAATTAGTAATTTTGGTTACAATTAATTTGGTTGGATTTGGCATTAACTTATAATAAAGCGAATGGAAAAAAATTAATTGAATTGAAAATTCAATCACGAGTAATATTAATGATACAATTAGGTACATGAATAAAATAATGATTTTGAGTGGTAAATATGAATTGAAGAGAAGGAGCCTGCAAATATCAAAAATAAACTTAAATTTAATTGAACAAAACATAGATTACCATAGAAGAATTCGACAATAAAAATTATTCAAATGATAGCAAAATATAGAATATATGATACACTGATACAACTTCATTGAAAAAGTAATAATGTATATAAAAAAAAACAGGTGCAAATTGAAGAGGATAAGAAAACCTTCGAATTTGTTGAGTCACTATAGAGACAACTGACAGCAATCACTGTAGAGACAACTGACAGCAGTCACTGTAGAGACAACTGACAGCAGTCACTGTAGAGATAACTGACAGCAGTCACTGTAGAGAAAACTTACAGTAACCACTGTGGAGACAACTGATAGTAGTCATTGTAGAGACAACTGAAACCAGTAACTGTAGAGACAACTGACAGCAGTCACTGTAGAGACAACTGACAGCAGTCACTGTAGAGACAACTAACATCAGTCACTGTAAAGATGACTGACAGCATTCACTTTAGAGACAAGTGACAGTAGTCACTGTAGAGACAACTGACATCAGTCACTGTAGAGATGACTGACATCAGTCACTGTAGAGATGACTGACAACATTCACTTTGGAGACATCTGACGGCAGTCACTGTAGAGACAACTGACAGCAGTCACTGTAGAGACAACTGACAGTAGTCACTGTAGAGACAACTGACAGCAGTCACTGTAGAAATATAAGACAGCATTCACTTTAGAGACAATACACAACAGTCACTGTAGAGATAACAGACAGCAGTCACTGTAGAGATAATAAACAACAGTCACTGTAGAGATGACAGACAGTAGTCAATGTTGAGACATCTGACAGCAGTCACTGTGGAGATGGAAAACAGTAGTTATTTTTGAGACATCTGACAGCAATCACTGTAAAGATGACAGACAGTAGTCAAGGTGGAGATAACTGACAGCAGTCACTGTAGAGATGACTCACAGTAGTCACTGTGGAGACAACTGACAGCAGTCACTGTAAAGACAACTTAGAGCAGTCACTTTAAAGACAACTGACAGCAGTCACTGTAGAAATATAAGACAGCATTCACTTTAGAGACAATACACAACAGTCACTGTAGAGATAACAGACAGCAGTCACTGTAGAGATAATAAACAACAGTCACTGTAGAGATGACAGACAGTAGTCAATGTTGAGACATCTGACAGCAGTCACTGTGGAGATGGAAAAGAGTAGTCATTTTTGAGACATCTGACAGCAATCACTGTAAAGATGACAGACAGTAGTCAAGGTGGAGATAACTGACAGCAGTCACTGTAGAGATGACTCACAGTAGTCACTGTTGAGACAACTGACAGCAGTCACTGTAAAGACAACTTAGAGCAGTCACTTTAAAGCCAACTGACAGCAGTCACTGTAGAGATAACTAACAGCAGTCACTTTAGAGATAACTGACAGTAGTCACTTTAGAGATAGCAAACAACAGTCACTATAGAGATAACTGATAGCAATCACTATATAGATAACTGACAGCAGTCACTGTGAAGATAACTAATAACAGTCACTGTACAGATATCAAACAACAGTAACTTTAGAGATAGCAAACAACAGTCACTGTAGAGAAAACTAACAGCAGTAACTGTGGAGATAACTGACAACAGTCTCTGTAGAGATAACTGACGGCAGTCACTGTAGAAATAAAAGACAGCAGTCACTGTAGAGATAACTGAAAGCAATCACTGTAGAGATAATTGAAAGCAGTCACTGTAGAGATAACAAACAACAGTCACAGTAGAGACATCAAACAACAGTCACTGTAGAGATAACTGAGAGCAGTCACTGTAGAGATAACAGACATCAGTCACTGTAGAGATAACTGTCAGCAGTCACTGCTGAGATAAAGGTCAGAAGTCACTGTAGAGACAACTGACTGCAGTCACTGTAGAGACAACTGACAGCAATCACTGTAGAGACAACTGACAGCAGTCACTGTAGAGACAACTGACAGCAGTCACTGTAGAAATATAAGACAGCATTCACTTTAGAGACAATACACAACAGTCACTGTAGAGATAACAGACAGCAGTCACTGTAGAGATAATAAACAACAGTCACTGTAGAGATGACAGACAGTAGTCAATGTTGAGACATCTGACAGCAGTCACTGTAGAGATGGAAAACAGTAGTCATTTTTGAGACATCTGACAGCAATCACTGTAAAGATGACAGACAGTAGTCACGGTGGAGATAACTGACAGCAGTCACTGTAGAGATGACTCACAGTAGTCACTGTGAAGACAACTGACAGCAGTCACTGTAAAGACAACTTATAGCAGTCACTTTAAAGACAACTGACAGCAGTCACTGTAGAGATAACTAACAGCAGTCACTTTAGAGATAACTGACAGTAGTCACTTTAGAGATAGCAAACAACAGTCACTATAGAGATAACTGATAGCAATCACTATATAGATAACTGACAGCAGTAACTGTGAAGATAACTAATAACAGTCACTGTTCATATATCAAACAACAGTAACTTTAGAGATAGCAAACAACAGTCACTGTAGAGATAACTAACAGCAGTAACTGTGGAGATAACTGACAACAGTCTCTGTAGAGATAACTGACGGCAGTCACTGTAGAAATAAAAGACAGCAGTCACTGTAGAGATAACTGAAGGCAATCGCTGTAGATATAATTGACAGCAGTCACTGTAGAGATAACAAACAACAGTCACAGTAGAGACATCAAACAACAGTCACTGTAGAGATAACTGAGAGCAGTCACTGTAGAGATAACAGACATCAGTCACTGTAGAGATAACTGTCAGCAGTCACTGTTGAGATAAAGGTCAGAAGTCACTGTAGAGACAACTGACTGCAGTCACTGTAGAGATAACTGGAAGCAATCACTGTAGAGATAACTGACAGCAGTAAAAGTAGAGATATCAAACAACCGTCACTGAAGAGATAACTGACATAAGTCACTGTAGAGATAACTGACAGCAGTCACTGTAGAGATAACAGACATCAGTCACTGTAGAGATAAATGTCAGCAGTCACTGTTGAGATAACTGACAGTAGTCACTGTAGAGATGACTGCCAACAGTCTCTACATGTAGAGATAACAAACATCAGTCACTGTAGAGATAACTGTCAGCAAACACTGTTGAAATAAAGGTCAGAAGTCACTGTAGAGACAACTGAATGAAGTCACTGTAGAGATAAATGTCAGCAATCACTGTTATTAAATTGCCCTTTTCCTATGGGATTGATAGTAAATTATCACCTATTTTCTAAGTAGATGAGGCTTGTTAATAAACTTATCCCATAGAGCAAAATAAGTCTCCGGGTTCGTTACAATTGTTGTATTATCTTAACTTGAAGAGATTTAGAGGTAATTGATTGAATTCTATTAAACTGACAAATGACTAAACGGTAAAAGTTTTTAGGAAGTAAATTAAACACAAGGAAGTTTTAAATGGGTGTACTTATATTAAAGTTCGAATAGTACAGAGTTCTAAGACTTACGCACAAGTCTTCAAATAACACAACACAAGTTTTAAATAAACTAGCGGTTGAGTAAACTTAAGGGTTTAAAATAAACAAGGGTCTGAGTAGCCAACTCACGAAACCCGTGGATGGACAAGTCCGACCGGACTTGGTCCGACCAACCAGTCTTCAAGAGACCATCGCGAACTATGAACACTTTAGTTAGGTGCCAATGGTATTTAAAGGATGAACTGGAGAGTCCAACCTTCCAGTGAGTGAATAAACTTCTGTTAAGGGGACCGTCCGTAAATTTTGTAAACAAATTTATTAATGAAGCTACGGTTATGAAACTTGGTTCCTAAATATAAAATTGAATAATATTATGTTTTTGTTCGTGGCATTTTTTCGATTAGACGCATAGAAAACAAGTTATTCGAATTTCGAACGAATTTCGAACTGGGTATTCAAACATGTACTTCTAATACAGTTTTTGTAGCTACGGGTTTGCGGTTTTTTTCATTCGATTCTCCTGGTGATTCTCTACAAAAGCCTGAAGATCGATTTTTGAATTTCGAATTAGTTTACGAAAAATTTGATTTTTCGTGAAAAAACTAAAATTAAAAAAAAAAAAAAAAATTATATTTCTAAAAAAAAAAATTGTATTTCGAAATTCAAAAATCGATCCCCAAGCTTTTGTAGAGAATTACCAGGAGAATCGAATGAAAAAAACCGCAATGCTCTAGCTTCAACCAAAAAAATGTGCGGGGTTTTGAATTACAAGATTTGTAGATCTCAAAATTAGTAGGAATTTCCTTTCAAAGTTTGATGATCTGACACGCAGCATCCATCCACTTCGAAGGTTTAGGGATAACTGAGCAATCTTTCTTTGCATTCATTGATGTGGGCGTTATATAGTGGTAGGTTAGATACCAGATATAGCGAGATAATTAATTATTACGAATTATAATTGGCTGAGAGATGGTTTTTAGAGTACATATTGACTCCCTATCCCCCGGCCCACTTTTCCCTTTCTCCCTCTCCCCAGGGGGTTAGAGTTATACGAGACTTCTGATATTTTGCACACACTATAAGAAGGTTATAAAACAACTATTTACACAATAAAAAAAAAGATAAAATTTTGAGATTTCTTCGCGGACGGTCCCCTTAAGGTACTGATAGTACTTTTCAAAGATGTTTTTCTACTCACTGCAGATAGAAATAACACACAATGCATTATTCAAATTTAACACGCTAGTGGTAATGGCTTTCTATACGATTAACATATAGATCGATCAGATTTACTAATAGTTCATTTTAGTGAAACCTGATTTACTAATAAACATCCAAATTTAAGCATACTATTTCAGAGTCCTGTTTAACCTATACATGGTCAGAAATGTTACAAGTTCCTAACTATTAATTAAGTATTTCAATTAGAATAATTGAAATACTTGCTTAATTCCTTTTAAATTAATTAAGTATTAGTTTCAATTCTATCTATAGAAAAAGAACTCAATATTCTAAGTTGTATAACTGATTTACAAAGTTCATGAAGTTATATAACTTTAGTACAAATTATAATGTTATATTCTGAGTTACAAGTTATAGCTCTGGGTTACAAGTTATAAAGTTATGTTCTGAAGTTACAAGTTATATTAGCGGCTTACATCAAAGCTATTCGTTTATAATTATATTCGAGCTCCTAGCGAGAATAACATGACCATAAATTTAAATAGCATTTCCTTCTAATGAACAGTGTACAAGATTAAAAAGATTATGTCTGATTAAATGATTATCAAATTATAGAAATTGAAAGATTAAGTAAAGATACAAGTTCAGCGTATTAACAATCCTTCTATTGTTAATATCACTCCTCCCTTCATGTTTCAACCGACTTGTCGGTTGAATTTCAATTTCTAAACCCATATTATCGAAATCCAATCGAAAAATATCCTAACAAATTTCGAACAACACTCGGAAAACATCCTATGAAATTTCTTAAAATTTCTAAGTCCGAAACACAAATTATATCTATTAAAACAAAAGAAATTTAATCTCTTGATCCATGTATTATGAATTTCAGATTAAAATTTGATCTGCTAAATAGATCAGTCTTTTCATCATAAAAATTGTGTGTACAAAAATATGATGACAAGACAATTCATATCCTATAAGTAATCATGAATTCTACCTCTGGTCACGATATTAAATCAAAATAGATTGAAAATTTATAAGTTATTCTACTCATATTCAGAAACATACATCAAAAATATATTTTCATTTTATGGGATTTATTTAACTAATAAAGATATTCAAATATCTAACCTTGTATATAATTATTCAAAATTGAACCTTAAATCCCATTTCATTTAGTTCTAAAATTTCAAAACATGAAATATCAAATCTCGAAATTCAAGTTGAACAATCATAAAACTTCAATCTATAACTGCTAAATTTATATTTTAATTTTTTAAATAAAAGTAACCATTACCTTTCTAAAAATTAAATATGTATGTTCTCAATTCTTAAACACTTAAATGGAAATAGTATCCAGGTGAATGTCTAGTCATTGAAAACACCCTTAAAGTTTTTCTTCAAAATATAAAGTTCGTTTAATACTTTACTGCAATATAGTTCAACTATAAACATCTTACTTTCATTCAAGAACCAAAATTATAATGCTTACAAATAAGATTATCAATAAAATCTAAGCATACGATTATAATATATCTACTATTATTATATCTTCTACTTCAAGCATCGTAATTTGAAACGTCGGAAATAAAGTTAAGTAATTTTCAAATGAAATTAATTTCAAAATCAATAGAGATTAATTACTATTCATATTTCCAATGAATATAATCTATAATCAATAGAACTTAGTTAACTTTTATATCTCAAATGAATATAATCTATAATCAATAGAACTTAGTTAACTTTTATATCTCAAATGAATATAAACTATAGTCAATAGAACTTAGTTAACTTTTATATCTCAAATGAATATAATCTTACATCTTTATCGAAACTTCATTATTTTTTAATTCCAAAATATTCATTTCAAAATATATGAGTATAACTAAATTCGTTATTACTTATCTTAAACTTCTCTTTTCTTAAACTATGGTTATATATGTTATGTAATATCATATGAGCTATATTATTGGTTAGTATTCATCTATACTATTGTTAGCTTTACATAACTTATTTTTATTCGTATTGAATAAACATATTCAGATTTCGTTTAAAATATCCAATGAAATTAAAAGTTACTTTAAATCAAATGTTCAACTTCGAAATCTGTAAACTATCAAATGAAATCTTAAGTAATCCTTTAAAGAATTAATTTTCAAATAAACATCAATGATTAAATGCTAATAACCTGAATGTTTCAATAAGCAATTAATATTTAAACTTTCTTTAAAGTAAATTCAAAGTATAGAAATCTAAGATAATTGGACTAAAGTAATAATCCAAAATTTAGAATAATAAGATCAAGGTGAAATGATCTAAATGTGTCGGTACCATCAGAGAAGACTTCTCAAAGTAGGTACATGAGAGTTGAAGCCCCCATGTTCATTCTCCTCCTTCAGAATGAATGGTTCCCTCAGTTTATCGGGCATTGGTTTGTGACGTCACCAAGTATGACTGCGAAGTCGTCACCAAGTATGATTGTGAAGTCATCATCAAGTATGACTGTGAAATCATCACCAAGTGTGCTCCACTGCTCAGCCTTCTCGTCACTAGGCGTAGCTCGGCTTATCCTTTTCGGATCAACAAGTTACTGGTGTTGGATTGTTCCAACATCTGGTTTGTTATTGCTCTGCTCCAGTTTCTCGAGAGATGTTTTTCAAGTTTTGGGAAAAAATAAATCATTAATTTAAGTATAATTAGGATTACATTTTTACCTAACTATTACTTTTAGACTTACAGTTGAAGGATAATATTACTATTTTACTATTGCTAAAACATGATTGTTTTAATTATTTCCAAAATTTTGTACAATGATTCTACAAAATTCTTTAATATTATAGTATTGTTATAATCCTTCAAGTAATATTGTAGTTTGATAATATATATCTCACATAACATTTATTTCAAAATATACCTCATTCAGTTTACAATACATATTCCTATTATTATAAAACTGTAAAGAAGGGGTTAGTTTATATATATAACATATTTTTCACTTAAAACTAGGTTCATGAAAATCTTGGACACAATCAAAACTGTTATGTTTCTTTTTATTGTTACGTTACTTTACAAGATTTTCACTTATAGTGATAAATTCATAGTAAAATCAAGTAATTCACCTTCAACCGATGTCTTGCCCATATCGTCAGATCGTCAGATGGATGGGGTTCATTGCTTTTAGCCTCCTTTAAGTGTGTTTCTGCAATTACAGGTGAACTTTACTAGCTTATACAAGAAACTTACATCTTACATAGATTATTTATCTACCATTACATTACATTTCATCAATAGTTATAAGTGTTAGTCAACATAATTTTCTTAATTACTCTTAACTTACAAACACACAGTTATTTATATATATTTTATGTTTCACTAAACATCAATGCATTATATATATAATTTACATTTCTTTAAACATCAGTGTATATTGTAGTTACCCTTAAGAGTTAATGATATTGATCTAACCATTGAAAGAAATTAATTGAACACAAACTATGTCGTTTTTTAGCTATTAATTATATTTCGTTATGTTCCTTTTATAATCATAAATTCTCGTACAGAATTAAATCTCATTAGTTTTTTCATTTGATTTAACTCAAGTTTAATGTATTCATTTACTTTTTCAAGTAATAATTTAAATATCATCAAGATTCTTGTTATCATTAAACTCAATACTCAAAAATATTTTCGTAATTCCCATTTATCACTAAAGAGCCTTTTACTCTTAATTCAGTATCATTAAACTTTTCAAACGTTTTCTTTATTTGAATCCATACATTATTTATTAAATTATTTAACTGTCCCTTTTAAACTCAAACTTTTTAATTACATTTAAGCTGCTATACTGAGTTTAATTAATAAATTCATTTATTTTTAAGAAATAAATCCGTTCTATTCAATCACTTTTATTATTTACGATTTCATTTTAATCCTTTTTATACTCATGTAAAATCAACTACATTCATTCTTTTATAAATCTTGAAATATTACGGTTCCCCCTTGAAATTTTTCTTTAGAAGAAGATTTTCTTCTCAGGGTATTTTCTGTACTCTGGTTGACCTTTGAATCTGCAATTACTGTTTTCTCTTAGTAATATTTACACTTACAGTTTAGAATGAATATTCTTTCGCATTAGGAATATCCCTTTTTTTCAAATATCAAAATATAATTAATTATACATCTTGACTCATATCTTTCTAATATATTTATCTCACAATTCCATGTATAATCACACTTAATTACACTTCAATCCATTATTGTAATCTTTTTGGGGTCTAATTTTATTCTTCACTCTGAGAGGAATAAATAGAATGTTCCCCTGAGATTATTCTGAAATTCTTTAGAGTCTATTTTATTCTTCGTTCTGAGAGGAATAAATAGAATGTTCGCCTAACTTATGTTTGGAAATTCTTTAGGGTCTATTTTATTCTTCATTCTGAGAGGAATAAATAGAATGTTCGCCTAACTTATGTTTGGAAATTCTTTAGGGTCTACTTTATTCTTCATTCTGAGAGGAATAAATAGAATGTTCCCCTTAAGATTGATTCAAACATTTCCTTCATAACAGAATGGTTATATATTTATATATTATCATATATAAAAGTTTTAACGAACTATATTTTTCAGCAATTATTTTATATATCATTGTACATAAACATTAGAATTTAAGTACATGTATATTATATTGCATGTTTTCATTGTTCATTATACATTCAATAATATTCGACTATTTATTTAGAATTCATTTCTAAATTTATATATCAAGAATTCAGTATCTTTATTTTAATTAACAAGTACAAACATTTTTATTTATCATCTTGAAAATCAAAAATTCAACATAAAATATTACACTTCTATTATAAATAAAAGAATTCAAATTAAATGTGAGATAATATTAATTAAAATATTTGCTTCGTATCTTGTTATCATTCAAATCATTCGTTAAACTCTCCATTTGTTATGGTGTTCCAAATATTAGTTCCTGCTACATCTTCGATTGTATAACAATATAGTTCATAGAGAACAGTAGATTGATTTACTGCATGTCATTTAGTTATAAATAACTATTAATTCTTATTCATACATTGTTCTTACAGGTTCTAATTCCCACACAAGTAATAACTTATATTACTTCAGCTCCTCAAATTTATCATATTATTAAATTATGATATTACACTTATTTCATGCCATTAATTCCATGATTTTATTTCGACGAAGAACCTGTAACTCATTTATTTATCAAACATTACAGTTATCATTAAAAGAAATCATCAAGAGCTCTCTTTCAAACTCATTTATTTATCAAATAATAAATTAAATAATTAATTATTAGTTCTCAGTAACCTACTGGAATAATCACATTAATTCGTAGATCTTTTATTTTCCATTTAATACTCATTATTTTATTCATATTATATCCTTGCTATCGTCAACTATAGTGTTACTGACTGTACCACCTCGACTAATTTTAATAGCTCTGTTGACAATAACTTCCCACTTGAGAATTTACATCGCTTCCTTCAAGATTACGTTTAGTCTTGACTTTTTACTAGTCAACTATTATAAAATCAAGTTTCGTTATATTTTTACGTTAAGTTATATTTTTATTTATATAACGTTTGCTATATTTTATACTTTATTAATAGAAAAATAGTCTTAAGATAATTGTTTTATCTCTTATACATTTATGTTCGATTGCTTGCATTTAATTCACTATTCAAATCAAGTCTTACAATTTAATTATAAAATTCAGCAAATCTTTGCTCTTATAGTATTTTCTTTCTCAGAATTATCGTCTGACAAATACAATTGTCTGAATTCACATCGTTTTTTATACGATTATTTCGTTCATATGAACTAATCACCATTGGCGATTATTATAAGTTATTATTCGTCACTGGAATAATTACAACAACTTCTTATTTAACGGATAATTATTTATACTCAATATATATTCAATATACGTAAACGGCATTGAATCTTTCTTATATCGTTGTTTCTTTCATTATTGAGTTGCTGGAGATTTTACGTTAAAGCATATAATTATTTAATTACGTTAAACAATAACCTTTAATCAAATCAATTATTTCTTACTTTTAATTATTACAGGAATATAGTTTGAAACTAGATCACATATTGATTATTTAGTATCAAACCTACTTTTCCCCTCTATGTTACCACATATTACCCGATATTACATTAACTATGGTTAAGCAGTATTAACCTCTAGGTAACTTTAAATCTCTTCAAAAATATTTAATAAACAATATTAATATCAAAATAGTCATTTAAATATTCAAGATATATATATATATATATATTTGTATAGATTGATAGATAAGTGGACCCAAAATGTACGTTAGGTGGCTAATATGCCAATAGGTGGCAATACACTTATTGGCATAATTTGAATCGTTGATTGTCTAGAATTCTGTGGTCAGATGATGTGAACTGTAATGAATACACGTGCATTTTTGTTCATTAAATCAGAGTACAAAACCATTTTTCAATCAGTTATGAAATGAAGGAGATATTTTTTTGTCTCAAAATTTTCCATTTATATATGTAAAAGAACTATTAAGTGGATGCAAATTATTTCAATAGTTTGAATATGCAAACGATGGATGGCGCCACTGGAGATATTTTTTAAATAATTTATATTACACTTATTGGCAATTTCATACAAAACCTTTCATTAAGAATGAAGTAATAATTAATCATTATTAATAAGGTAAATGAAATATTTTTATATAAAGTTGAACTGAATTAATTCATATACGTTATTTTTCTTTCTCGATGACCGAATTCCGATGGATTGTTTTATTTGTAATCATGATAAATACATTCTCGGTTATGTTAGAAATTTTCTTCAATTAGGGTTTTTTTACTTCGAGAATTGAAATTAACATTTGTATGGTAAATTACAAATTATCGAACTATTACAAATTACATTATATAAACCTTTTAGAGCTTTATAGTCAGGCTACCATTTTATAAAATGGCAGCCAAATTATAAAGCTCTAAAATTATCAAATGATCGAACTTCTTCAAGTTGTAACAAACTATTTTTATTACTAACATAGGTATATTTTTA
Organism: Caprella mutica; assembly: GCA_947561585.1. NCBI lineage: Eukaryota > Metazoa > Arthropoda > Malacostraca > Amphipoda > Caprellidae > Caprella > Caprella mutica. The sequence goes on from CANNZV010004225.1 coordinate 34,047, forward strand.
GAATTAATTATTAGAAAGAATGTTCAGAAATCTTTAATCAATTGTAAAAATGTAGGTATCTAGCTAATTAACATCTTGAACAAGTTCGATCATTTGATAATTTTAGAGCTTTATAATCTGTCTGTCATTTTATAAAATGGCAGCCAGACTATAAAGCTCTAAAAGTTTGATATAATGGCCAATCATTTTATAAGATGGCCAGCTTTATGGATTAGCCTTTACATATATATATGAAGTTTTAATTAAAATAAAAGAAGAGGGCAATATCAATCAGCCACGAAATGAGTAAAGCAGCTCTCACTGACAGCGCCTCATAAAGTTGGAGCAAAATTTGGTAATTTAGGACCTAGATGCTTTAAATTAATAGGTAAAAGATTGAATCAACAGCCATTAATGAATATTAGTCGATTTAACGACAATGTTGACCTAGTTAATTAAAATGAAAGTTGAATGATATTTTGTTATCCCATACCCGTAAATGTAGGTAGTAGTGTCTGATAACTTGGAATTTAATCTAATCAGAAATGAAAGATATGGCTGATATTCATTACGTTTAGGTAACTTAGAGAAAAACGTTTATTCTAGGTATTACTACCTATAAGAGTTACTCTTTTTCTGATATATTTCATGAAAAAATTGGGACTTTTTCTGACAGTAGTATAGTAAGTAATTGTATACTAAAATAGATTAGGATATACAATATACGTAGTTATCCAAAAAAGTTTATAAATGATTTAAGTTAAGCATCATTATAAGCGGGATAATAGAGAAATGCAAATTATGAAATGGAATAAAAAAGGGTAATTTTGAATATTTTCTTTGAATAAGAAAAATGGAAAGGGGTAGCTAATATAAATTTTGAAAAAAAAAACTTTGCTGTTATGTGTTCTCGTTCTATTAAATAACTGTTCCCTTATCATGAATGAATGCTCTCCACATGTATGACATCTTGTGGTAAATACAGCTAGACTATCAACAGCGCTTCATAACGTAGGTCGATAATTTAATTGATAGCATCATGAGGATAATTATAAATAATTAAATAGCTCATGAATTTCACATATATAAAAACATCGGGTTTGAGTTAGTTCATAATTTGTGTCAATCTAGACCTTTATATGCTCCACAAGATCTGCAGTCATTAATGTACAACACCCAAGCTGAAATTATAACATTTCAGTTGAATTTTTTTCACGTTTCCAAAAAATTAGGAACTGTCTGATTCCTCGGAGTTACTTCAGATCGTTATCGGTAAGACATCCATTTCTTCTCGAAATTATAATTGGGCTTTTGTTAATTAAGAAAAAAAAGTATTATTTAAATTTCATCTTAGTAAATTCAATTATTCATTTTATAGCGTGTTTTTCCACCACATTCACCATTCGGTGTTCTTGCAGTGCTTTTAGGGGTAGTTATAGTACATCAATAGGTTTATTGAGTACAATTTTTTTTCAATTGAGCAGAGGAGCATCTATTGGAGGTTCAAGTCATATGGAGAACACCATCTTAGTAAATGATCTTACAATCAAGTCACATTCAACAATAACAACATTTACAGACTATTCGAAATAGAAAGGAAAATATAATTACTGTCAGCACTTTCTTGAATGAATTTTATTGATAGAAAATGAAATCGTAAATAACTTTCAAACAATTGAAATTGAAACACAATTGAAATCTTACAGATAAGAAATAAATCCGATCAAATTAAATCCTAAATAACGTTCCAAACAAATTTAAATAAAAAAGTGAAATCATAACGATAAGATCGAACAATTAAATCCTAAATAACTTTTCAAACAAAATGAAATTACAAAAAATGAAATCATACAGAAAAGAAAGAAATCCGAACAAATTAAATCCTAAATAACGTTCCAAAAATTTAAATAAAAAAAGGAAATCTTACAGAAAAGAAGGAAATCCGAACAAATTAAATCCTCGATAACATTTCAAACAAATTGAAATTAAAAAAATCATACTGATAAGAAGAAAATCCATCAAAACTAACGAATCTGTATCTGCAACACAAAGACCGTTTTGTTTTGACTTCTTTCTTGGTAGACATGATCTTGTACTAATTTCACTACCTTTAAGCACGCTATTTTGTATAGGTTATAAACTTCAATTGGTCTTGCATTAAAGATAAAATCAACCAGTCGATCTTGCAGCGCTAAAAGAAATGTGGTTGCGGTTGGAGCTTCAGTTCAACAATCTGTTTCATATTCAAAAGCGTTTCAATTTTACCCGTTGGAAGTTTTCTAAGATTTTGGAAATGCGTATATCCTTGGTGAGTTGAGGAACACAGTCGGATTGTTGAACTGAAGCTCTAACCTCAACCACATTTCTTTTAGCGCTGCAAGATCGACTGGTTGATTTTATCTTTAATGCAAGACCAAGAGGCTTTGAAGTTTATAACCTATACAAAATAGCGTTCTTAAATGTAGTGAAATTAGTAGAAGATCATGTCTACCAAGAAAGAAGTCAAAACAAAACAGTCTTTGTGTTGCAGATACAGATTCGTTAGTTTTGATGGATGTCTGCACAATGTTCGTCAGTCTAACGCATTTCTGCACCAGAAAAAGAAAAGAAAAACACCGACATTGTCAAATAATTAATCAAAATCACATTGTATGAGAAATATGCAATTAAATTGTATTTTTGAATATAAAATACTTCCCTGACCCTGTACTATAAAATATAAGAATAGTATGTTCTTTATAGTACAGGGCAATAAATGAGTAGCTAATCAATTTATCTATTTTCTTTTATAGTGGATTCTCCTCCACTCGTTGTTCATTTTTGCTCTGAGGTAATCAATCTGCCTCGCATTATCAAATCCTGTCAGAGTTTCCAATGAATGCTCCTCGATGAATGATTCCAACTCATGTTTTTCTGAATTGATGAAACAATACCAATAAATGAAAAATCAAATATTTCAATTTGCAATAATCTGAAAAAATTAGACAATACTTACTTGGATATCTGCCCAATTTGTTTACATAATTTATTATCTGCATTGTGTCGGCTTTAATCCATCTTACAAGTCGCCTGCCTGCAAAAAACATGTTAGATATTGATATAATATAGTGAAAGACGTCATATTAGGATTGTTTCAAAGGCAAAGTGTTTTTGCATCATTACATGGTAGTAAGAATTCATTGTGCTATAAGTAATATTTTAATGAAAATATCGTTTGCGATATAAGTTGTTAGGAAACTCAATAATTATAATGAATTACTACTAAGTTACAACCAATAATTATGGGAAAGGTAAATTCTACAGCTATACTAGAAGCTACGACTTCAGTTATTATGTCGGGTAATCTTTCAGTAGACGTTTGGTTGACTGTTAATATTCATTATTTGAATGAGAATTTACAGGTTTGAAATAATGTGAATAAATAAGATCATAAACATAGTGTGTTATCGTTCTGCTCCACATTTTAAATTATAATTGTTTCAATTGAATTCGCTTTGTATCAAAATGATCAGAATCATTTAGATTAATATTGAATAACTATGTACGTGCATATAATATATTGATGTTTAAAAAAAGTAACATGAACGATTAAGCATTAGGAATTTCTTTTGCCAAGGAAAAGATTTCGAATTTTGCAGAACTTCCTAGAATCTGAAGTTTCTGATGAAACATTTTTCCATATCCAAAGTAGTGTTCACAATCCCAATATTGTCGTTACTGTTGCACTAATAACCATTACTGTATTTAGTACAAGGAGGAAGTCACTTCATCTCTAACAACTTTGTGGGTGATCAACTGAGATAGAATTTTTGGCTCATTTTTCGATACAAAAGGCTAGTACAGTAATACCTTCTTAGCTGTGGACTTGTTGACTGCGAACCTTCATACATGTGCTTTTGTTGTTACACCTGCGCTCCCTTACCTGCGATTTTTAATGGCAGTTGCCATACACCGCTATATGTTTACAAACAGACCGCCTATTGCATCTTTATTCTACTATTTACCTTTGTTATTGGTAAGTTAACAGAAATGAGTATTTGTATGGATTTATGGAGTAATCGCATGGATTTATTAAGGGTTAAATGTCTGTTTCGACTATTTCTGATTAAATCGCGGTCGCTTTAAGAAATGTAAATACAAAAGACTGAAAGAAGTAGTCAGAGAGGAAATTGACCTCATTAATTTAATCTCCAGTCGTAATCAGTAACAAAGCTCATGACTGCAATAAAGCTACTCTGCGAATTCAGACATTCACAAGTATCACTGATAGAAGAGGATAAAAATGGGTGATAGTAAAAAAAGCATACGCATGCACCTTATTATTATTATGAATAAAAATGTGATATTCTATTTGCGATTGATAAAATAGTAATTCGAAAGATTCATAATACCATTGTTTCATTTCAACAAGGATGTTTATATCCTTTAACTTTATAAAAGAAACATTATTTGAAATTTAATATCAAATACGCACGATACTTGTTTCAATTAATGACAAACTGATATAATGATATTATCTCATCAATATATACGTACATCTTTTGGAGTTGATGAGGTATTTTGATAGTTAGATCTTTACAATTGTAGAAAATATCACCTAAGATAATTCAGTTCTCCCTTTAAATGAGCTAACCAAGTCTTCTATTTGTTGTCTTGCTATCTGCGCGCATCCATAGCTGTTCTTAAAAATTGGAACGCTAGTCCGCAGTCTATCAGGTATTACTGTAGTTATCTTGAAGTACTTCGGTATTATTAATATCTGCTTGACTGTAGTCGAATTGAAAGTTTCTAAATAGAAGAATTGGTATAAGTTCTAATAGAGAATGGAACTATAAGTGGCCACATGGATATAATTATCTCAACTAAATCAATTTCTCATTACATCCATTTGTTAATGATTTTTATTTGTAAATTCATCAAGCGAAAGTAATCACATTCAATTCAAGGATGTTAATGAAGTGAAGAACAAAATCTGCTCGTATTTGTACTTCGAATTAGTCTTGAAAATGTTAAATGAAACTATGTTTTCATTCTAGACTCGTTTGAAGCTATTCACATAAAAATTATAATTGAATAATATGAGGTTACATGATACATCAATTTACTTCAAATAATTTCAAAACCTACTTAATTTCAATAGAACCGATATCAGAAAAGTTGTTAAGATTTTGAACACACAATGATAAAAAGCTGTAGGTTTTAGTAGTTTTAATTAAGTAGAGGATCAATTATTTCATTGATCTGAATACTCATACTATTTAGTGAATTTAATCAGTAAACTATGGACACAGTGTTTTAAGTTAAATTTAAAGTTTCTTTTTTTTTCATTGAATAGAGTATACCCCTTTTTAATATTAATAGCTAAAAATTAAGATTTATGAAAATGTAATGAAGAATTAAATAAGCCATTAGCTAATATTATAATAATGTCTCAAATTTTACATTGGGACACAGATTTCTATTGGGTAATCCGTATGTTAGTAAAGGAAGAGCTTTTGGCCGGGGTAGGAACAATAAAATTCAAAAGAATCAACCAGTTACCTCTTGCAGTTTTTGGTGTTTGAGGATTGACATCAATTGGCATTATGGAGTCTGCCATGGTTGAAGTCTCTCCATCTACCTGAAAGTAAACAATATAGTTCCAAATAATTATAATGATCTGCAATAAGAGAACCATATTAGAGTATCTATTTCGTTTAGAATAATTTGTGGCTCTTAGGATGTGGCGCTTCTGAAAATTGGTAAATTAAATCAAGAACAATTCCAGATATTAAGGAAAGGTTTTATTTAACCATTTTCTTTGTGTGTTCGAAGGTGATTGTATATTAGACTGAACACAGAAATAATAGGTTGCAAATGATAGTTTTGAACAAAATGAAAGAAACAGATAGATAGTTGGTCTTCTAAGACTGAGAAAACAAAGAAATTGACTAACAACAGTGAGCGCAACATACAGATAATTTTGGTATGTAATTCACAAGTTGCATGCGCATCAATAAATGAAGAAAGGAGCATATTACTGACTTAAAAATGGAAAATTTTTAAATTTTCGTATTTCATTTTATGATACAGATTTATAAATTTCAAATATATAATGAGATATTCATACTTTATTCCCACAACCTGTTTACAAGTAACAATTTCGAAGGGGCGTTACGTTAGCTGAATACATGTTTTCAGGAATAGCTTGTCATATAGGACTCCCCGAATTTTGCTTTCATAGTTACATGCTTCATTGAATATCTACCAGGGTTGTGCTGTCGAAGTCGGAGTTGTTGAGTCGGAGCATATTTTCGTCCTAGAGGAGTCTGAGTCGGAAAAAATTATCCAAAATCATCCGACTCCGACTCTACACCTATTTGATTTAACTAGGCACATTCACAAGACATAAACATATTTTTTTTAAAGTCTTAGTTGCAGCTAGGTTATAAGACGCACACAAAAAGAAAGAGAAAAAAGATTACAATATTGAACTGGATATTATTAGGGGATAAAATGGTAATAAGCTAATAAATTCAGATATTTCTTTCCTTCTATTGCACTTTCTTTCTTTGTTTTCACTAAATAACATTAGCAACCATGTTAACCGTTTCATGACTTCAACCTTTAAATTTTTTTTCTTGTTTTTTTATAATTTTCATCAAAAATGCTGTTCTTGGCAAATTTGCCTTAATTATTTAAAAAAATATGTGAATATTATTTCAATATTTTCTGTTGTTAAATTGTTACAAGAATTTGACTGGCAGACTCAAGTAGTATAATATATTTTCTTCAGTTTTTGAAACTTTTTTCTGTAACTTTTTAAAACTTATGTATGTTGCATGTCTTCTGTTATCTAATAATGGAAATATGGGCTGGACTGGGAGTCGGTCTTTGAAAAATAGAGGAGTCGGAGTCGGCCATGAGATCTCCATCAGCACAGCTCTGCTATCTAATTTACCTCCGGATGATAACGTGTCCTCTTCACTGATCTTCCAGTCTGTTCAGTGATGCTTCTCTTCCTCTCTGTAATAGAAAAAATAGTAATTTCAAAGTGAACATCACCTCTATGATGTGTTTAATTACAATGAAACTGAAAAAATTATACTAGCATTTTATAGTTTTGAATAACAAACAAAATAAAATATCAATAAAATTATGAATTATACGCTCTACTAATACTTACTTAAGGATTAAAATAATAAACTCACATTTTTAGCTATATAATACACAAACTTTTATATTTGATGCTATTAATTGCATTTAAAAGATGTCATTAATTATGTGATAATACTTACAAAAGAAACAGTTCGAGATACTACTATGATAATATACGTGTCCTATTATTAAGATTTGCTTTTATTTAGGATGACATGAAAAAATTTTAGCTACGTAAATTTAAATAATAACTGTGTGCGGACAGAGTATAAAAAAAGAAAGTATAGAGACAAAATATAGAAGGACAAAGTATAGAAAGACAAAGCATAGAAAAGAGCAAGTATGGAAAGACAGAGTAAAACTGGACAAAATAAAAATAAAATATTTGAAAAAAGTATAATAAGAATAAAACAGGTAAATAATTTAATATAGGGAAAATGACCGTTCGATACTTTGTCTTTCTATATTCAGTCCTAGTATCAATAATAACCGCATTCGTGTTAATATTGGGACATTAACAATAAGTCATATTATTTTACCGAACTTTGGAAATATGTTATTTCTAATAACTATTTCAAATATGAAAATTTTAGTCCGAAATATAACATTGATTAACCTAAATGAATGCCTCATATATTTTAATCTTCAAATTTAATTTGCTACTCATACAAAATATTTTGATTTCAGCTTGGACGATGCCTGCATGGAATTTATAGTGAAATTTCCAGAAAGAAATAGAAAGACTAGTAGTTAGCTAAATTCAAAAGTTTGTATTGAAAAAAAAACAAGAGTAGAAGGTGAAGTTACTCTGAATCATTAAGTAGATAAATATTGATTATAGAATTGCTTCATATTTTTATTAAATAATTTCTCACTTTCAAAATTTTCTTCCTGGTCAGAACTATCCAATTCAGAATTGTAGATAGGCTTGAAGATAGGATCGTGATTCGATTCATCGCCAGATGATATATCCTCGTTCGCTGATTCATCGCCAACATGTAAAGAACGCACTGTTAAAAAATAAATCATGTCCAGTTAATATGAACGGAGAAAGAAAATTAGTAGCTTAACTAACTAATCGCAAAACTATTTTATTTATTAATAACTTTAGACATACTGATAGATTATATTGCAGAGTGATAGGAGAATTAGTTAAAAAGTTATTCTTTTTGATAATTCATTTCGAATCGATTCATAAATCTAGACATCATTGCAGATGACAGTTTTTCATTAAATGTCTTTAGTTATAGAAAAAAAATCTGTTAAAAATCAACACAAAGCTAATTCCAATGTATGACCTTATTGAACTTACTTGGGTTACGATCACGTAATCTAAGGCGGATTTCTCTATTTTCGTCTTCTTTATCTGACTGTTCAGGAGAATTTTCTGAAAGCAACAACATTAGAATTTGTGAATGATAATCAATTCATGAATGAATTATGTAGCGATGTAATATATTTTTTTGTAAATAATTAGTTCTTAATTTGTTATGTATATTGAACATAAATTTGTATCACATTCTAATGAGAGTATATAAAGTACTGTATGAAGTATACTCTTATCTTTTATTTTAATTAATTTTTATAATTATTATTGCAATGATTACTTTAAATGTATTGAAATTAAATGACAAAATTTAGAATAAATATGAATTATTATTAGTTAATTCACTTTCCTTTACTGAAATAACTGATTAGTACTATTAAATCTAAAAGTAAAAATCATAATATTTTTGGTCAAAACCCATGGCCTTGTTCATATTTGCATCTGCATGTTATTCCCATTATTATCAAATTCTTATATGAATTTCAGATGAATTCTTTGAGGCTATAAAAAGTTTGAAACATTCCTGTAACGACTACCATCGCACTTTAACATCAAGATATTTGAATAATCTACTGAACATGAAATCATCAGTGGATAACTTGACATAACTGACAGTTATGATTTCAATTTAAGAAATCTTAATGTCAACGAATATTTGAAGAATAGATGAATGAAGAACTTCAGACTATATAGGTACTCACCAAAGAGCCTCCTTGCACTACCTTTCTCATAAATTTGATGAGCTTTGGTTGTTGGAGAATTCACCTCTCTCAGTTCTAAATAAATAGAACAACATTGATATTATTGTTATACTTGGAACGATTTGTTTTCGGTTTCTGGCAATTAGCTAATTTAAGTTGGTATGTTAAAATTGATTAAATTACAATTTACTATAATATTCTTTTATCATAAACTAACACCAAAAATGTTAACATAAAAAAGTACCTGACTCGTAAGTGTCATGCAGGAACTGCCCGACTGTGGTTAAGGTCGCTCGAGCTCTTGGAGCTTGATACACCATTTTGTTCATGTCGGCAGAATGCCCCATATGTTCGTAAAATAAATCTTCTTGCCCGTCGAAAATCTTCGCTCGCAATGTTGAGAGATAATGGCGAATTTGTGTAGAGGTTACTTCCACTCCACATTGTTCACTTATGGCACGGAAGTCATGATACCCACTGCAGAAATTATCTGAATTTACGGAGGGGAAAACATAGGGGTTTTTTATTGATACTTTTGCAGATTTCCTTATTTCGGGATTTATTAAATAATTAAGAGCACTAGAGAGAGATTTGGGAATTATAACGTCGACTAGTTTTTTGGGGTTTTTTCCAGTTAAGTAAGCAATACAATAATCATCCATTACTGAATTTTCCTGGGAATCTTCATCGTTTAGCCACTCGCCATTGAGAGCTTCCGTTAGTTGTCTTATTGTCATTGCAGAGATCTCATTGGCACGCCTGCCATTCAGTAGAATGAGTTTAGTTAACACTAAACGTCTAAGTCTAGGATAATCATCAGAGGTGAGAGTTTCAAAACTACAGCACGAGGTCAATCCTTGTTCAATAAATGTTTTTATTTTATTCATTGTATTTGACTTTGGAGATTTTTTGGTCTTCTGCTGTGTTCCATTCTTCTCAACTGAAACGGATAGAAATTACAATCTTTAATGAGATTAGAAATGATTAACACAGAAGCTATATAAATTACAAAAATTAAAACATATTGCATAGATTGATTCTCACAATCAAATCAAAATTTACAATATTATTGTGACATTATAGTCTCCTGATTGGACAAAGAATTACTATCATTTAAAACTGTCATTGCAGTATCACTGAAATTTGTTATCACTAAAATTTAGTACAATCATTCTTCGTTTTCATAATAGTTAGGTTAGAATAAAACTACAATGTAGAATTATACAGTTCAAAATATTATAATAAGAGAAATATAGCATTTTATTTAAAATTGTTTTCATGAAAGATGCTATGAAAAGATGACGCCACCATATGTGACGCCATCTTTGTTCACAAAATACAGCTTTTTACTATAGCTTGAAATGGATGACGACACTGATTGTAATAACTTCTTATAGCTGTAAGATTTTTTAAAATTAACAAATATTCTAACATCATATAATTGAAAATTCTCAAACGATTTAGGACAAATTTGGCAAAAATTAGATTTTGACTGTATTATCTCTTGACAAAGTTTGATTTGATTATGGATACATCATGCCAATTTATGGAGACTTCCTCCTTTAGTTAGCTCTTCATCAAGCAAGAATTTCTAGTTTTGAGTCATTACTATTGTTCTCTTTATAAAGAATAATAAATTACGCAATATGATATTGGTCAACTAATCATTGACGGGCTTAGAAGAGTCTTATACTATTTAAACAACTAGGTTTGCCATTCAAGTGTTAGCTAGTTAAGAAATTGATCTCAATGAACTTTTATAGAAGACATGCACTGATGTCTTCATACCTTGCTTTCTGGTTGAGCCATTCCAGTTGAAGTTTAAAAAAAACACTCTTCTGAAAATATAACACACTAATAAATAGCTAATATGCTTTGTATCTGCATTGAACTTTATATATGTGCAATTTAAGTATTTAGCAACTTACTTGAGCTGCATGCTCTGAAGAAAGATAGACTGCACTCC